>CAJQZN010040388.1:0-39231 GCA_907164685.1 Colias eurytheme
AGGTCGATTTGTGTAATAATGTCCTATAATATTTATTTATTTATTTTATTATTGTAAGTTTTCGTGTTTTAACTTGATGTTCTAAGTATAATAATTTAATTACACATATTTACAAATTATATACCTGATTGAGCAACCAATAAATTTATATCCATTCCATTTAAATCAAACCTTTACTTTAGACAAACCCACCCACTACATCTTTAAACAAACCTGTTTACCAAATTGAACACCTGTCCCTAAACTTCAAATGGTTTTCAATTTGCAGTGTAACAACAAAAAGGCAAGCTCTCGGGAGATGCATTACTTCCCGCGGAATCTCGGATGGCGCGGGCGAAACGTTTTGCGTAAACGCTACGGCGCTTACGACACCCGCGGCACACAAAAATTGTTATAGACCGAGAGCCAGTTGGAAATTTGATGCTTGATTTTAAATTTTAATGAGTTGCTTTTACCGCTCTTGGAAATATAGAGGGTTAGATTTGTTTGTTTTGATTTGGTTATTATTGAAAAGTATACGATATCTGTATGTTTCTGTTTGTGTGTATTATTTTATGAATGAAACAATGAAAGAACAGAACTGATAGTCTTTTAAAGATTTATAAAAAACAAAAACTATGTCTATAGATATATTTATTTATTTATTTTAAACAATTAGATGACAGAGATCCATTTTTGTTAGTACGTGACTTATAAGCTAATATGATAGTAAATATTAAAAATACTAATTATTTATCTGTTGATGGGGTAAACCTGCGTAAACCTGCGATACATCAATGCACTGTCGATGTGACGAACATTTTAATCTAAAAATAAATCCACTGCTGCTTTAGTTAATATTTTTAAACTAATAACGAAATCCGGCACCACCTCCCGTACATTTCGGGCGACGTGGCGACCCGGGATGATTTGTGGCCAGCGACAGAACGGTGCACGGATTTATGTAAGAGTCGTGCTCCGTCGCCTGCGAGATTGATGGCCTCGCCACGGATGCTGGAATATTTTCCTAATTTTCTAACAATTACAGTTCAAATTGTTTCGCTTTATTATTTTTTATTAGTCTACACTGTAGGTGAGTGATATGATTGATTGTGTATCTTCCTTGATAATAAAAGGATTATCCTTATATTTTATTCAGAGTACAAAAAGCATAAACAAGTTGTAGATTTATAGGAATGTCGTGAAACGAACTCCTAGAATAAATCCATTCTAAAACTTGTCTAAAACATTACATAACCATTAATAACAACCACAACGAAAATTTGCCTTAAATTTTTTCAGTTACACAACGGTATACAAAATATCAAATTTTCTCTGCATATCTTTGGTACGAAATAGTTCCACGCAAGAATCACGTGCGAACGCGAAAAAATCTAGCCATCAACACTAGAGGCTATAAAGATAAAGCAGATAGCCGGCTGAATGGGGAAAATATATTTCCCCACTTAACCCAGCGGAGTATTAAAACAGCACTTTGTTTTGCGGTTCTCCCCGCATTCGCAAGGCCATAACACGTTAGAGGAAAAAACGCTAAATGCCTAGGCGAGGGCCTGCCTCCTGTTGGGAATAAGAGGTTATTTTTATCACTTAGACGTAATGCTTGTATTGTGGTAGTAGTTTAGTAATATATTTATACGACGAGAGGTAGTGTCCTTTTAAAATTATGCAAAAATATGAATCATTTTTTATGTCTACTAAGTTTTAAGAAAGAAGAAAAACAAAGATTGTCTGTAATCGTACAACAATAAAATTAGGATCATACTTAAATAATTGTATTTTAAATCAAAAGAAGAAAAAAACTGATGGTATAAAAAATAAACATCTATTACCAAATTAGTTCAAATTTATTTTAAATGCAAATCCCAATATAAACAAAAACGTTTCAAAAAAAGAACAAATTCTTACCCAATTTACGGCAGTATCAAATATATTTAATCGCAAGTATCAATACTGTTTATCATCCTCAAATTATGAAGAAACGCGAGCCGATAATCCCCTAAAGCGTTCCAAAAAGGCGCACTCGATACAGAAGCAATTTACCCAATTGCCGGCGACCTGTTAATTTTTTTCCCGCCAAAATTGCCGCCATCTTGAGAAAATCGCAAGTCATTGTTTGCGGAAACCCGCCAGATAATGGAGCCGGTTTTGATATATAACCTCTTTTGCTAATTAAAAACATTCGCCCCTAAAGCTGAATGATGTGATTCAGGTCGTTTCGTACTTTCATTAAAGTATTATATTACCTGATATAGTATAACTAATGATGTTCAGGCTTATTAGGTTAATGCCCCCGTTTTTATTACGTATCATATCATTGTTATGTCCCTTCTTCTGTAATTAAATTGTGTTTGCTATGTTTATTAACTTTGATATAAATATGGAGGTTATTTTAATTATAAAAGTGATTTGTAATCGTATTCAAATATGAATTATCACATAAGATGAAACTGTAATTGAGCATTTTCTCTAACAGGTAATAATACACAATTTAACTTTTATGTAATACAAGCTTCCGCCCACGGCTTCGCCCACGTGGTGTTTTGATAAAAGGTAGCCTATGTTCGTCTCAGGGTCTTGGGATTGAGCCAAAAAAAAATTTTTTTAAGCTATTGCATAGCTTCTATCGCGGGGACCGAATTGAGAAATTCCGTAACGAAAAAACCTCACGCTCCCCACTCCGACGGACACGGAGGTGTGGCTTGAAGGCATGCTATGCAATAGCTTTACCGCGGCAGTCCCCGAGTGCCACACGTCTTTTATTTTTTTTTATATTAATAGTAGGGATATTTCTATCACTGCTGCCTGCATAGGTCGACTGTCTACTTCCTGTAATCTATTTGAATTGGATTAACATATTATACCAAATATTTGCCTTTTTAGATTGTAATCGAAAACAAACAAAATAGTTTTTAGTAGAGTCACTGCTCTTAACACCATCAAAACTACTCATGTACGATAATTATTTCGATTCATAAAGTGACATCCACTTATACGGTTTACTATCAATTCAACCATAAAATCCTCCTAAAATACACAATACTTATCCATTCACCGGACAACCACATAAAATCCGCCACATTAGTCCTGTATCATTTTAAAATCGCATCAAACGAGCCCAAATCTGGACCATTATTTGCCCGTAACTCGACCTATCCTATACAAACGGGCCCTTGCAAATAAATGTCCTGAATCCTCACGCTTTTGGCGAAAATGGTCCGAATTATAAACGTAAAGTTTCAAGGCTGCCCTTTTTTGGGTATCATATTGACGACAAGTAAGGTCAGGTGGGGTAAGAGGGTCACTGGGGGAAGAGGGCCTAGAGACCATAACTAGTAAACCGAAGCGTTTATGACTATGTACTTTCCGTCGATAAAAAAGTGAAGGCGAATTAGTTTGAGCGGTTTTGAGTAGATGTCGCTACGTAGCACAGACATCACAAAAAATGTAAACAAATTTGACAGTTGCGAATTCGGCTAACACCAAGTTGGCTCGTTTTTTTGCGAACCCATATTTTAGTGATAAAAGTGTGCTAGAAATATTTTAAATATCCTGATACACGGAGAAAACTGTAAGTATTTCTTTTATTAATCATTTTAGTTAAGAAACAACTAAATATTGTGAGTTTCTTTCGCTTGAAAATCCTAGACTTCAAAAACAATAGCATGGGTAAGAGGCTCACTATTGACGGTGAAAGAGGAACATATGTTTCTCTTCCCCCGTGTGAGGGGTGACCAACATTTTGATTAATTTATAATTATATGTGGATAAAATGAAAAGAAGTGACTGACTGTTCTGTACCTATTACAATTTTAAATTATAACTAAAAATTTCTCGCTCATGTGTTTTTTTTATATTTTTTTTTTATTTAGGTAATAGGCGGGCAAACGAGCATACGGATCACCTGATGTTAAGCGATTTCCGCCGCCCATGGACATTCGCAACTCCAGAGGAGTCACAAGTGCGTTGCTGGCCTAAAGGATTATGCCTCCTGTGCCAGTAATTACTTCAGGGCCTCATCTCACCACCAAACCGGAACACAGTGATGCAAGCACCACTATTCGCCAAGTTTCGCTAAGTTCGCCTGTCTCAAAATTCCAGAAATTCCAAAGAATTTCTTTTGGATCAAGAAGATCATTTATATTTTTAACTGACTTCTTAAAAAGGAGAAGGTTCTTAATAGATGAATTAAAATACTGATTCGCAATATTGATCTCATCACATAGTGCCATTGTTATTTTTAAAGAGTAACTAACTAGGAAAACTAGTTAGGGACAGACTGTTTACCATTACTATGTATGATTAAATAAAAATAGAATTATAACTAGTCGACTTCTTTTTAGTTTGCCACCCCTGATCGAACCTGTATGTCCCTCTTACCCCGAATTGATGTATTCTTGTTTTTTATTCCAAATTATACCTTATTTCATCGACATTAAGATCTAATATTGACCAAAGACATTCTATCTACAAATTAACGAACATTTAGCAACGAATATTTTAATTCAAACTCCAATCTTAGGAAATACAATGACTGTCCCTCTTACCCCTTGTAAGGGGGAAGAGGAACGATTACTCAATCTTGACATTAATGTCAATATCTTCGTAAGAACTGTTATTAGAGTAATGACATTTAGCCTAGGGGAAGCTAATACATAAAGGTAAGTTCTGTGTGTTTCAAACATCTTAAAAAGCTATAAATGTTGTTCCTAGCAGTCAAAATATTTTACTGAAAATGAAATATGTTCCTCTTACCCCACCTGACCTTATGGGTCGTAAGAGACCGACGTTTGTCGCGAATGTTGAGTCAAATAAAGAGTTTTGGTACTTGTATTGAATTAGAAGGTTTTTGTTTAAAGTTAACGCGACTTTTTAGATGGTAAATTGAAATCGTTTTACGTTTAAATTATGTATTTTAAAGTAATTATATTTGAATATATGTTTATAGGTAATTACAATATTATATTTGCCAACAAAGTTTGCTTGTCTTGTCTATTTGTTGTGAAGTCCCGTGTCCCCAAGTGGGGTAAGGGGCAGATGCATTATCCGTACATCTGTTTCATTGATCGATTTTCTTTAGGGACAAGTAGGTGATCAGCCTTCTGTGTCCTGCCAGACCGAGACATTTTTTTTCTTCGTCTCCACCGGGAATCGTACCCAGGACCACTCGGTTCTACGCGCACGCGTCAACCACTGTACCAAGGAGGCGGTCTGTCTCTATGACAAAGGTATTATATAATTTAGAGTACCACAAAACGTAACATAATCCTAAAAAGTCTTATCTTATATAAATACTTAACAAAATCGATATCCTTATAAAACAATCATCCCTTGTTACCCAACGGCAGACATCGCTCAAGCCCAATCGTAAAATCTTACACCTTAACGACGCTTTCGAAGTCCATAAAAACTTTTTTATAACGATCTCTTTTCGGACCTAGTTAAAAGTTTCATTGGACATTTTTCTTTTTAAAATGTAACAGTATTCGATGTGAATGAATCTATACTTACTTACCTACTAATAATATTATAAAGCTGAAGAGTTTTTTCATTTGTTTGAACGCGCTAATCTCAAGAACTACTGGTCCGATTTGAAAAATTATTTCGATGTTAGATAGCCCATTCATAGAGGAAGGCTATAGGCTTTAATTATATCATCACGCTAAGACCCACAGGAACGGAGCCACGCGGGTGAAACCGCGGAGCGCAGCAAGTGAATAATGTATTTCATTGGAAAACCCAGAGGTAATTCATTACCTTGATAACAGCGTAAAATTGGTTTTTAATCCTTTACTTTTCCATGTAATAAAGTAATGCACAATATTTATGTGTATCCGCTTATCGAGTGAACAATATTGTGTTTCATTTATTATCCTGTCGTAGCGTTTTCAGTGAAATATATTGTTTGTATTTATTTTACTTTTAGTGTTACTTATAATGCAATATTTTTATTTGCAATCGGATACAAAGGGATTCTAAAAATCAATATTGGAAATATAGTTCTAAATAATTATATATTTTATAAAAACTATAATATTTTATGAATGATATAAATTCAACCCGAAAAAGATTAAGTGAACGCTTTTTTTAACAATTTATATCCATATTTAAAAATCCGTAAAGTCGATGTTTTCAAAAATTTCAGCATTATGCATGCACTTGGGAGCGTTAATGCAAAATAATATAAAGTTCCCATTATTTCATGCCTTTAAATAATGTATGAACTTCTCTGTATGAACCGATAACCGAAGTGCTGCTATGTCGTTGCTACAAAATGCACCTAACTATTCAAACTCAATGTTTTATACATATGTAAACTAAGAAAGTGTTTAGCAACAGTCATTTTAAAACTACCATCTCTAATGTTTATTGATACACTTAAAATATATATTATATGGCTAAGAAGACTGAAGGATCATAATATTATGAAACTATACGAAAACTTGCATGATCAAAAGTTTAATGTGCTATTAGACACAGGTGTGTTGAAATACATCCTTATGCCGGTTGCAGACCGAAAACTAAGCTATTCCAAAGCTAAGCTAGGGAAGCTAGGCTAAGCCAAACTAAGCTAAGATAGAAATAAATGGCGTGCACACAAAGAGCTAAGCCAAAGCTCAGTTAGTGTTGCGGAGTTCAATTAGACGGACGTCAGTCGGGTGTCAAGGGCGTGCGGGGAAGGCGGGAGGGACATAGCTTAGCTCGCGTAGCTGCGCATCGGCATACACAACTAACATAGCTTAGTTCACATAGTTTGCGGTCTGCACACAAGTATGGAATACTGCGTCAGCTATGCGAGCTAAGCTAAACTAACTTAGCTTAGCTCTTGGTCTGCAACCCGCATTAGACAGGTTGAATTTTACTCAACACTTCCAAAATTAGTTAAACTTCAATATATTTTGTAATTTTTGTTTGCCTCAATGCTCTATAGACATTACTTAATATCCGCTTTAAGAAAACTCTGTACGTGCAAATAATATAAAATCTGTAACAGAATTTTACAAACAACAATACCTACCCATTGAGCCCCGAACGGCCCGATCGGTCCACGACACAATAGATTTTCTATTTCTATTGTGTCTGTGTAGAGTCTCTACGTAGTCTCTACCTGGGGTAGAGTGGCCATAGTGAGACCCGAATGGAAGAGATTGGAGGAGGCCTTTGCCAACTGGCAAACGGACACGCAAAAATGGATCAAACCGAGCATATATAACTACATACATATGTAAAGTCCGAACAAAGGCTAATAATATAATAATATAATATATTGTGTCTGTGATTCCGGGCCTTGAGTTATTAATTGACTTTAAAATTAAACAAGCACAACTCTCCCACAGCCAGGTTTTACCAAACTTTTACGTTGTTGGTAAAATATTAACTCAAGATTGTCGCCGGATTGAAGTAAGTGATACAACTTCGCGACGCTAGTCGCCTTTGAATTGTATTCTGGGAACAAAAGCTAGTGACAAGCAGTGGATGTCTAGATATAATTATTATTTAATAAAACACAGTTTCACTAATAGTTTTTATTACATGCCAATTAAGGTGGTACTTTTGTGTTGATAAGAATTTCTCGTAAATAAGTATCATTAATCAAAACAATTCAAAACGATTGATTTAATAACTTATTTCCAAATAATATTAATAATGTAAGTAAGCTGTATTGTATCTTTGCTGGGATTAAGGTCATATCTTTCAGAAGTTTAATCCCTTAAATTTTAAATATTTTAGAAATCTTACAAACAAGTCCTCCCTGAAGCTGGAGTGAGCAGTTAGTTATTTATACAGATAAAAAAATTTAATTGTTGTGCTACATGTACAATTCCAATACAAAATCATCACCATCTAATTGCCACTATATCCCCAACTACATATCCAACTAAATATCAGACTAAATAACAGATCCATCGAGAGCCAATAAAGCATGTCGATTCACAATCACGCAGTTGACACAGCCCGTACAAACACCTTCCGTTTGCGCAAACACGCGTCCATTGCACAAACACTATCTTACGTGTGGATGGAGCTTTATGTACAGATTATAAAAACATATTGAACGTGTGGCAGGAGCATTATATTTTGCGTGAGAGAGGTGAAAAATAAAAACTAAAACAAAGTGGGTATGTAAGCTTGCTTCGGAATTATTGTTGTATTAAATAAAAAAGACGTGTGGCACTCGGGGACTCGGTAAAGCTATTGCATAGCATGCCTTCAAGCCACACCTCCGTGTCCGTCGGAGTGGGGAGCGTGAGGTTTTTTCGTTACGGAATTTCTCGATTCGGTCCCCGCGCTCAAGGCCCGCGATAGAAGCTATGCAATAGCTTAAAAAATATAAGTTTATATTTAGTTGTTGTAGATAGATATATAATTATGTATATACCTAATATAGATAGAGATATAGAGATTTTAAAAAGTAACAAAAAATTTAAGTTTCAATTACCTATATTTAAGATTTAGACACGGGCATGTAAATAAAATGCAGATCCGTCAACCCCTTTATATAAAAACATTTATTCGCGACACCACTCAGAAACTGTTCAAGTCAAAACAAAACGCGAAGACAAAGTAAATTATCGAGAACGTGAGAGTCCATTTCAGCGCCAAGTGTGTGTCAAAGAAAAATGGCTGTTATAGCCAAGCGGTTAAGTTTAAACTCGCGCCGCGATAATGCACTAGGAATGATTTACAGTGTACGGCGATGAAAAATAGTGGCCGCCCGTCGAAAATCATACGAACGCCTATACTACGCCATATGACGGCACATTTCTCGCCAATAGAGTATTGATGGACCAATTTCGCGTCGATGGATATACTCTGGCCATTTGTCCGATGGCCATAAATATACGCGACTTAGAACAATAGTGATATATCAAAATCGTGTCGTGTCGTCACTGTTTTGTTGTGACACCTTTTTTAGATTACAGCTGATACTGTTGTTTTAAAGCGAATCAATCTATTGCAGTTTTGAAGGCTGTATTTCCCGTATGCTAGAGCGTTTTATGTTTTTCAAAAATGTTTAGTATGTTTTTCTAATTTATAAGATTTTTTTCATTATTCTTGAATGGCATTCAAGAATCTATTTAGTATACTTTTCTTGCTGCAAATGATTATCATTCTTATTGGTCATTTGTTATTTGATGGAGTTGTTTTATTTCTGCAATTTTTTACTATATACACACTGGCTATATTCAGGAATACATAGCATATAAAATAGTACATCAAAATACAAATACTATGTATATATCAAGACGGTGCCCGGCTTCATTATTAAAAGTTCCAACAAAGCATTCAATTATAAGCGATACGAACAAAGTTAGAGCAAAGATCTAACGGAACGGCACCAATTTGGAGTCTGATTAAAAGTTACAAGTGCATGCCCATTGATACTTGGCGGATTCAAAAGAGATCTCGACTCATAATCTACTTATTGGCTTGTGGATCTTGCTTGTGGTTTCGTAAACTTTGTGTATTTTTAGTATACGTATGCTACTATTTTTTTACGTTTGGTAGTGTGTGTGAACTGTACTGAAATTATTTACGTAAATGTTTCTGCAGGTGATTTTGATTCATTTTTCATTCAGGAAATAACAGTCATGAGATATTATGTTGTGTTTATAATTAATCTTTATTTTTTGTTATAATCGTACTCGTTATTTAATAATATTATCTCATCTTTGAACATTCAAACTAAAAATTTTGAAAAACCAGTGAAATTTCTACACAACAACAGTCAACTAGTTCTGTTGACTATCCACAAACTGCAGTTTTATAAATTTTCATCCCTTTATTGCACACACCCACACACATGCACACATATGTAAACAATATTCAAGATGGGAAACATCATAACGCTGTATATTAAGCTCAGTGGTCGTGAGGATCCAACGGCTAAGAAGTGATAAATCCAACCTAGACTCTATTTTATCCCGCACAAAGTTGCATGTTGAGTGCAACTACTGGATTTATAACTAGTGGATTTATATACTTAGTGTGAGTGCATATTTACCGGGCCTTAGTGAATTTATCATCAGATTGCGGCGTTTATTACGCGTTAGAGCTTAGCGTGCATGTTTCAAGTGGATTATATTTAGCGTAAATTTTCTTTTTGGAAGACTGAAAGATTAGGATCCCTTTAACACTCAACATTGATCGTATGTAATGAAAATTTTATTGACTTATGCCTTAATATCGGCAAGGGAAAGTTTTTAAATTTTAGCTTCGTTTAGTTTTTGTTACTTATGTAGAGTTAAATTTATTGAGTGCGTCTATATAATGTCACTTTGGGTTTTTTTCTTTTTATTCAACCTTACAACAAAATGCTGACATGCAATAATAGGTATATAATATAACCATGATTTGACTTATCTGGTTGCTGGTTATATTAATCATTCCACTTTCGAAGACAAATAAACTCCAAAAATAATCCACTAAAGACTCGAATACATTGCTACTCAAATCACAACGAAGCATGCTCGACTCTCGAAACATTCATCCATAACAACCCTATTGAGTTCTATACCGTTTTTTGAAAAACATCACAAACTCCGAACTCGGTAACTAGTTCGGTAGTGAGCTTGTCTAGAACTTGGCCGTACCATTTATTATGTATCACTTTTCCTGAAACTTATAAGTGACTTTAACTTTTAGTCTGTCTGTACACACTGAATTTTTATAAGAGCCTTTGATATGCCGGGTTTGAGAAGTTTTGCTCTAAACTTTGTTTTAGTTTTAATAATTCACTGTTTCGCTTTTTTAATTTTTCCGTGGTTTCGAGGAAATCTTTAGGAAACGAAGAAACATTGCTAGGAAACATACTATAATATATATCTCCCAATTTTTGTATCTGAATTATGGATTAGTTTTAGTAGCAATGATAGGCTACTTTCTTCAAGGCAATTTCTAAGTTGATCTTATCCCTTAATCGTATGTAGAGAAAATAGTGTTAAACCTGATATGAAATTTAATTGAAACTTGGTCAAGGATTAAGTAGTATTCCATATTCAATGCTTTAAAATATTTGTATTTCAATAATAAATATATCCTAGATGTAGAAATAAAACACCTAAAACAAACATTACCTTTGTGTTAAGTAGAGAAGTCTCATGAGAATCAAAAACGATAATGTATTTGTTACTTCAGATGAATCACGTTGTTACGTAACAGCAACCATCTGACCAATATATTTACAGCTATCTATAATTTAAGTTACTAAATTACAAGAATGCTCAATTTTATTGTTATTCCGATGTTTTCCATCCATAAATCCAGACACACTGCAGACCTCTCGAAAGTTACTTAAAAAGTAATCCACCGTCTTTATAACAACGAAATTGAATACTTCCCTTGTATTTATAAAACAAAACACTTCCCCGAAAGCATTTCCCTTGAATGCCGAAAAATAATCCATTTTTATAATTAGCAGCTGGTAGGTACAAATGGCTTAGGTACGATCGAAATATTCCTGTCATGCCGGTGATTGAATTTTCCCCTTTTTTATATCAAGGGATTGGGGGAGGGGGAGGGGAATGGGGAAGGGGGAAAATAATTACTGGGAGCCGTGATCACGGGTTGTAATTAAGACGGCGGGCGAGCCTCGCGGTGTTTTTGTATCGAAGATATCGGCTAATGATTATTTTTTGTTGTTGGCCGGCAATCAGGATCACGTTGTGAAGGAGTGTTTGTTAACTTTTAAAGTTTTGTTTCGGGTAGTGTTGTAGACTGTTGTTGTTTTTTTTATGTGTGTTCGGGTAATTAACAAATGCGGATAGATATTGGTATATTAAGAGCATATTTAATTATTTACTTGTTAATTTTATTAACTTCCTATTCAGTTGGTTTGTGTATAGACAATAAAGCGTTGTTTTGCGCTATTTATGAGATAAAAATGCGTAAGTTTGTAGGAAATTAAGAATCGTATACAAACTGTTTCTTGTCATGTTACGCAAAAATCTCGTGATCCACTTCAAAGCTATTATTTAGTTTGTTAATAAAATACATGTCAGGAAAATATAAAACATTATAATATCTGAGTATCATTTAATTTTTAAAATATTACTACAAAGAAACTTATTGATAATAACTCACTCTTGAGCGTGGTCGGCTGACTCCTTGATATTCCTGTCCGTAGCGACCCTGCTGCAAAAAAAGAAACATACATACATTAGTATCCAAGTTCGGATTACGATGGATATAATGTTACAACAATATTGCTATTATTTTAATCGGTCCATAGCAAATAATATATACAGGGTGTAATCGTTAAGTGTGCACAGGCGATTTTTCCGTAAGTATTACAGATAGCAAATAGCTTTAAACTGATATCGAAAGTACTTAACCTAATGAGTAAAATGGCCGTAATAAATTTTTAAAAATAAATCGAGAAATATCAAAAAAATTATCTTTAATCCCTCCCATACATTAAGTATGAAATATGAATATCCCCGTATACATTTAATATGAAAGATTTTTAGCTTTATTTTTCTTTTTTGGTTTTCTGCTTTAATTACTTCGCAAATTTGAAGTGGCATTTTCCACGCTTTTTCCGGACATTTCCCTGGCATTTTCCGGTAATTTTCCACGCATTTCCCAGGCATTTTCCGGACATTTCTCAGGCATTTTCCGGGGATTTTCCAGGCATTTTCCGGATATTTTCCGGGAATTTTCCAGGCATTTTCCGGACATTTCCCTGACATAGCCTGTAAATGTCTGGAAAATCCCCGGGAAATGCTCGGAAAATCCCCGGAAAATGTCTGGAAAATCCCCGGAAAATGCCAGGAAAATGTCCATATAATGTCTGGAAAACATCCGGAAAATCCCCGGGAAATGCTCGGAAAATCCCCGGAAAAAGCCTGGGAAATGCCCGGAAAATAAACGGAAAATGCCTGGGAAATGCTCGGAAAATGCGTGGAAATTTCCGGAAAAACCGTGGAAAATCCCTGGAAAATGCCAGGAAAATATCCGGAAAATGCGTGAAAATGTCCGGAAAATATCCGGTAAATGCGTGAAAATGTCCGGAAAATGCCTGGAAAATCCCTGAGAAATGTCCGGAAAATGCCTGGGAAATGCGTGGAAAATCCCCGGAAAATGCCAGGGAAATGTCCAGAAAATGTCTGGGAAACATCCGGAAAATCCCCGGGAAATGCTCGGAAAATAACCGGAAAATGCCAGGGAAATGTCTGGAAAATATCCGGAAAAAGCGTGGAAAATGCTCGGAAAATCCCCGGAAAATATCCGGAAAATGCGTGAAAATGTCCGGAAAAAGCGTGGAAAATGCCACTTCAAATTTGCGAAGTAATTAAAGCAGAAAACCAAAAAAGAAAAAGAAAGCTAAAATCTTTCATATTAAGGCTGCAGTCTAGCAAAATTGCGTTTTCAACAAGTTATTTGACAATTTTTTCCCGGCTAATGAAATGATAAACTGAATTTTTTTTTCTTGTTTATCAATTAGTGTTATATACGCAATGCGCGTGAATTTTTTCACATTTATAAAGTTACTTTATGTTACCTTAATCAGGCCTTCAAGATAAGTCTCTTTCCCCCAAAGACATTTCGAGCTAAGTTTGTGCACTCACTACGTTGCAACCGATTACAATTTACACAATCTGATCAGCGCATTATTATCCTTATATAGTCGTTATTAAAAACTGCTGAATACAATTGCCGAAAAACTTATGATTTTCTTAATTAGAACGTTATAAATTCATTAAATTTCCCATTTTTTGCCTTACAAAATCTATTGATAAATACTGCTAAAAGTTATTTTTTCCATTAATTTATTCGAGTTGGTTGAAGACCAATGAGTATTAATCCTTTAAAAAGTTTTTTTTTTGAATTTTGATAATTCTTTAAATATTAAAAAAATATTTTAAATAATTAGGAAAAATCCTAGCGAATTTCTTCAGTCGCGCTCCTTGGGCCGGAGCGTTCTGACGTGTGCTCTACGCTCGATTTTCCTTCATACCGAAGTGAAAGTTGCTCTACTTCATTAAATTTAATATTTTTGTTAATTGATTATTTTTATCTTAGTTTTGTGCAAATATTCGTATTTTTAAACATTTGATTTCGATATGGAAAATAAACGAAAAAAATATGCGTGTAACTACTAGAAAAAAATTTATCTTCGAACATAAAGTTAATGAAACCAAATAGATTACAAAGGTGATTGGCAACAATTTCTTTATTTTACGGGGTGTCAGTAAAGGGATGTATGTTTCTTCACTACATAGTATAAAACAAAGTCGCTTTCTCTGTCCCTATGTCCCTTTGCACGCTTAAATCTTTGAAACTACGCAACGGATTTTGATGTGTTTTTTTTAATAGATAGAGTGATTCAAGAGGAAGGTTTATATGTATAATAACATCCATTAAATAGTGGAGAAGTACTGTTATTTTTGAGGTTTCTAATGTGATGTCGTAAATAATTACATTTTTTCCGCTTACATTGCAAACGCAGGCTGAACCCTACGAGTTTTATCAAAATAATGTACTAAGTATTGTACACATTGAAAAGGTCTACAGAAAAGTCCGTGATGGTATATGTCTATCTCTTATGGATAACCCACAATAACTTTTTTTGTCATTTACTTTTTACGACAAATAATGGCTAATTTTCGAAGCGATTTTAACCAATACAGCATTAATCCTTAACCAATTAAATACCTTGAATACATTGTTCATTTAATATAGATCTATATGGCCCTTTACACCGTATGATTTAAGTGAATATTTTCGAAGATAATATTACAGATTTAAAAATTGCGGGACGTAGCGTTTGTGGCGGTACCGGCCGGCCGCCGCGGCCGCGCCATTGCACCCATGCGAAGCATGGGCGGGTCGCTAGTTAAAACTAAAGTAAGCTCATAAATTTTCTTATAATAATATAATTTTTTTTTGAAGTTCCAAAAATGTTTATTTTTCGTTTGAGAAATACGAAATATAATATAAACTTGTATTGAGAACTTGAACTTGGGACATACGGGGAAAATGATTTGTTTACTCCAAAATTAGATAGAATTGTTTAATATTAGATAGAATTGTAATACTAACATAGTTTTTAAGGCCCTTTTACTAACAATTATATGGATACTTTATCTGAAATAAATGAAATAAATAAATAAATAAATAAAATTCCAAATATGTCGAGGTGTTTCAATTTTTTCTTCTAGTCATTTTAAACGTAGCGGCATGTTGTTTGATTATTAATTTTGTAACTTAAATACAGGATGTTGGTTTTATATTCTGATCTTACAGACGCGCTGACAAATTTAGTCCACCATTTCTAGTTTGGTCCACCAACTCTATTTACCAATATTAAAATGAATGGATCATCATCACATCATCAAAACTCAGATGTAATGGAAGATCACAATAACATAGAAAATTCAATGGGTGTTGAGAACTAAACAAACACTACTTGTGTTTGTTTAGTTCAGAGAACAGAGACGCACAGAATAAAAAAAGAGGACGAAAACGATAATTCGTTAATGCTTTCCCTTTTCGACGTATTGTTAGGGTACATCACCAATCTGCAAAAAACAAAACTGATGATTCCCAATTGCTGATTAAAAATGAAAAACAAATAATCGACAACAGTGGTGAAAATTTGCTGATCACAATGAAACATCCTTCAGTGGTAGCAGATTTACTCATTTAAAATGTATCAGTGAACAGCGTAAAGGAGAGGAGGACAGGAAAACATTATGAATGTGGATGGTGGATTGTATACAGGGTGTAATCGATAAGTATGTGCAGGCGATTATGACGTTATTATTGCAGGTATCAAAAAACTTAAAACTGATATCGAAATTACTATACCTAATGAGCAAAATGACAATAATAACTTTTTAAAAGTATAACGAGAAATATCTAAAAAATTTACTTTATACACTCCCATATCAAGAAGGGAAAATGGGACTAGTAGAAGTTAAATGTCTAATTCCGGCAAAAGACATGAATGCGGAAGATGCGGTTAGAAATAAAAAATTTTATATTTGAAATACAATGCAAAAAAATAACACTTTTGTCATAGATAAGAATCATGACTATTTTTTCCAAATTCAGGGACAACTAAACGTTGCAGAAGTAGAAGTCTGCTTATTTGCTGTTTGGACTGGAGTGAATCATGATCGTCTAATATTAATTTAGTGAGAAACGTCTTCCCAGTTCAAAATGGAGAAATAAACCATCCACGCGAAGACCGACATCCGCGCGGACGGAGTCGCGGGCTGAAGCTAGTCAGAAATAAATATCTTTTGTTTTCATTTGCACATTTTTCTATTTTATAATTTTTTACACAAACATTACATTTTTTTATTATATACAAAATTTGTTTATCCGTTTTATTAGTGAAACTGAACAACTTTCACTAAGAAACTTAGGTCTAAAAAAATGTAGAGAGTTATGCATTTTGTATGTAAAGCTTATTTTTTTTTTATATTTCGTCCAAATTTCTTTGTTAAAGTTGATCAGTTATATAAACATGAAGTTGAAGATATCAATAGAACGTATTCGCAAATTTTGTGTACTTATAAAAAGAATCAACTGGTGTAATTTTCACGAAAATTGTTTCAAATTGTCATTTTAGGTACTTATTACGAATATTAAATTATGCTTACGAATGATTTAATTTATAAAAATTAAGTGGAGCAACTTTCCCTTAGTACATTTGTATTATTTACATATAGGATGACAGGATGCATTTGTTTGCACTACTAGACCAAGCCCTTAAATGTATACGGGATATTCATATTTCATACTTAATGTATGGGAGGGTTTAAAGATAATTTTTTTGATATTTCTCAATTTATTTTTAAAAATTTATTACGGCCATTTTACTCATTAGGTTAAGTACTTTCGATATCAGTTTAAAGTTTTTTGTTATCTGTAATACTTACGGAAAAATCGCCTGTGCACACTTAACGATTACACCCTGTATATATAGAAAGACATAACTGTACAATAGTTAGATTAACACGCCATAGATAATTTTCTCCCCTTGCTTAGTTTCCAACTCGACAGCGATTAGAGCATTGTGCGGCACATTTAAAGTCGATAGATTCAGAATTATCTCAGCATAACCTTCAGCAACAAACTACTAACAGATTAAATGATAGCCCACATCAAAGCTCCGCCATTGCGCAAAGAGAACGTGAGACGAACCCGCAAAATTATTGAAATTCACCAACCAAATTAACTTTCCCGCAAACTTTCAACATAAACTATTTGATGTCGGATAATCTGGGGAAAACATTGTTACAAGGATTTGGGCAAAGTCGAAAACAACCAGCGGAACGGTTAAAGTTGGCCGGTATTGAAAAACAACTCGGCCGCGGCATTATTGGCGGCCCGTGGTATGCGTAAATTTAATAATCTGATATTGTTGTGAATTTTGAGGTTATGTTCGTTCAGTATTGTAGGCGTATGTGACGTCACTAAGGGTTGAACGGCCAAAACTAAAACAGATATAAAAGTAGAACTGTAAATGTAATAAAGTTCAGAATATTCTAAATATTAGCTCGTGTGAGCTCGGTGTTGTTTAAACTCAATTATGACCAAGTTGGAAGTGTATTCCGGGAAATTTTTCCTAATTTTAACTTGACGAAATTTGAAAGCAGCGGCGCGTTCATCTGAATACTGTCTAATTAAGTAATGTACGCAGCACTTGGAGAAACGAGAATTAGCTTTAACCAATCGTTATTAGGTTTCTCATCATTTATAAGACCTCTGATTGGTTCGCGATGACTACAATTAACTGAAGACAATTAAAACAGACTTTATTATAAAGTTAATATTGTAGCAATATTTTGAACGGTTATTTTGGCGTTAATGTTTTGAAAATTCTCCAATTAATTGATTAACTTGATGAACCCTTTGTTATTTGTTTTCTTTCGCTAAGTGTATACTTTAATAATCGTTTTCTACGTTATTTCTATGTTATGTTTGTTTTATGGTAAGTTTCTATCTTGTAAAACGGGCAAACTAAGATAACGGATCAATGGCACAGCATCTTATAGCTTGGAGGCATATCAGAGTTCAACAAACTGACGGAATGATAACACCCGTCAAGAACAGAACATGGTATATAACGTTATACTTGTTACTACGGATCTGTTTGAAGATAGCATTAGTTTGTAAATCAAATTCACGTGATGTGAAAACATTGTGTGATTACAACACCCACCCTCAAAATCTCACGTCATATCTGAACATAAGCTAGTATTACATACTGATTGCGGAAGCTTAGTACTCTTAAACGATTAAAATGTTATGTAATATATTGTAAAGATCACATAAAGATCGTCTGTAAGTATAATTAATTAAACTTTATTAGGTTTAGGATTTAAAAAGCGTAATGACCATAAAAATCTAAATAACAGTGCCTTGTGATGACACCACTAATAATAAATGAATGAACTTAAAAAACGGGAATAGATCCTCCATTGTTTCAAATAACTATTAAATTTAGAGAATCATGAACATCGTTCAAAAACAAATTAACATCAACAAAAGTGTCGCATTTAAACGGGGATTAAATAAAAAGGCGTCTCGCGAAAACTTACTACGCACAATTTCAACTAGAAATTGCACAAAAGTAAGAATGTTGTGACGAGGGCCCGGAGGGTCGTTGAGGAAATTAGTCCTCAGAAAAATATCGTGAAATACACGCCTGGGAAGAGGAGACAAGCGGCGATATTTTGTCCTGTATTATATTTTGTATGGAAATTCATCGCGGAAAGATTGCATAGTGAAGAGTTAAATTTGTGAATGTTACATTGATTTTATTAGAGGGATTGTTGATATGTAACATGTTTCTGTCGACTCTAGACAATGTTTAAAGTAAGGTACTTTTTACTACTACTGTTTCGTTTTTGTGATAGAAATATGGGATTGACTAGAAACTACATACTTGAATTTTAAGCAAGGTTCATCGCAATTAATTTACGTGGATATGTTTGTCATTAAAGGTTACGTTCCCTTTAGCAAACAGTAGATCTATTTTGATCTTATGACGGCAAGTATATGAGGAAATCTCACAAAAAAAGGGAATTACAATCACACTCCGGTTACGTCAAAGAAAAATGAATTTGCTTTGGATTCCCTTCTCAGATATCCTGACGTGGCTGCTTTCTCACATCAAACGGCGCTGGATTTTCATAAAATATCCCGTTCGGCTTTGTCTCAAATAAGCAGGCCCTGAGAGATTTGTGAGATACTTATATTTAATATTATATCGTTTTCTACGAGCATTTATTAAATTCGTTATTTAATATCAGTTGCTCCCTTTACGGCTGCTGCAGACGATATTAGAATTGCTCGTGATACAAAATTATCAGAAACATCTCATACAGATTATTCTGCGAATTGTACAGTAAAGGTTTTATCGATATACATTTACTAAGCTCACACAGTATATTAATTTCCTCAAGACATAATTTTCATCTGATACGAAACATACTTTAATGTAATTTTCCAAATTTATTATTACTTAAACAGAGAACCCTTTTCGTTTAAAGATGAGTTAGTCACTTTAGAGTGACTGATTGGCATACAGGTAGATTTTTAATTCTCATTCACTAAATCTGCACACACCTAGAAACTTCAACAAAATCAACATTCAATTCAATTTGTAAATTGTTCTGCTAAATTATTAAATCTCCCCTCCTGAGCTTACCTTCATTGAATCTTACATAAATTATTCTACAGAATTCTTTTCCCTCTCCAACTTACAAATGACCCAAAAACGCATACCGCTGCTATTTTTAGACAATATTAAACGGAACCCCGAAAATCTTCAGTACATAATATGAGGTCAGTTTGGGCTTGAATCATAAGAATGCCAGAATTATGATAATATTGACAGACAACCTTTGCATTATGTATAGGGGAATCGTAATTTGTGGATAACATAATATTTGTCGGATTCTTATTGGAATTTTACTTTTTTCTTATAAATTGGCGACAAGGTTTTTGAACATTACATAAATATAGAGAAAAACAAAGCATTTATTGGCGAAAGATTATTAAACAGTAAACAATAAAGTGACATTATAAGTAAGTGACCCTCTGACGCGCCAATTTGGCAACAATTCAAAGGTTCTGTGGAGGAAGGAAGGTGGAATTCCTCCATCGAAAAAGGGAGGATCCTCGACCAGTCTACTCGACTGGCCGGCCGTGAAGGCCCCGATGGATGATGTCGGAAAGTTGTATATATAGCTCTGTAGCGAAAACATTTCGCTTGCGCGATTCAGAGCGAGGTGTCGCTACAGGACTCCCCTCCGAGACCGGAGGTCGTAGTATGAGTTGCCTCGCCAGTGCCAGGTATGTTCCAGTGAGTCGGATAAAAAAGAATTAAAGAATGTGACGTCATTATTTGTTCCATATTATTTAGAGCTTAAATATTAGAGTCTGAAAATTTACAATACAAATTCTTCTTAGTACACACTCACTCCAATAAAAAAGCCTGTAAATATGAAAAGATTTTAAAATCGACGAATTGAGCTGTTTGTATGTAATCAAGCATTGATTTATACACAGAAAAGGGAACAGTTGTAATTCGTTTTTAAACTAATTAGTCGGTGTTTGAAGTGTAGGATTTCCCGAGCAGCAGGAAGGGTAAGAGATTATGGTACTGGCCCTGCGAGACATGACCCAATTTGTGCAGGAACATTGCTCATTTTCCAAGAAAGACATATAGGTACCTCACCATATTTATAGAACGTTTCGTCTCTGGTAGCGTATATCTTTACAAACAGTATTTGAGAGGTAAGAGTTTTACGTTTTAGTCTATTTTTAACATGAAAATCGTTATAACGTTAAAACGTTACCATAATTTATAGTTATCAACTTACGCTCTTTGGCAAGATTAAAAGCTATCAAAATCCTTACTCCATGACGTGACGGTATTGCCATGAAGCGACCTTGAAATTTTACACTTGTCTTCAACGCGCCTAAAGAAGTATCACTTCAAAATATATCTAGAAGAAAACAATTAACTAACATTTAACATTTGCGTGTTTGCAAACGCAGCCTTAATCATCAAAACCGTCACAAGAACTACAGAGTACGCTCTAAGTCTCCAACTACGCCTTAACGTTCATCTCTTGAGCAGTTTAACACGCAAAATATTCCTTCCAAAGCCAATTTAACTTAGTTGGAAACTTGTTTAAACTCTTAAAAGATCTCGATTCTCCCTCCCTGCGCGCCTTTTACAGGTTATATGTAATTATAAGTGTTTAATAAGATATACTACGCTTGTAGCTAATTAAGAGCTGCGTCTATAATGAAAATAAAACATTACGCAAATTCAAAATAGATTTCCCTATAGCTCATTGAGTGTGAAAGGTATAAAATTATGTATTTTGTCTATTTTTAGACCTCATTTCATATCATGTTTATTTTTAAGCGCCTAGAATCAAATACAGGATATTAATAAAGTTCAATCTTTATCAAAATTGTCGGAAAACAATTGAGTGAATTCCAAAAAGTCTCCAAACAAACGAAATTAGTATTAACATCTAGTTCCTTAATAAACACGTCATCCATTCTCCGCAATATTATAATGAAAATATTCAGAATTATTATAATGAGTTTTAAATTAAATATTTAAGCAATTCTCGGCTGTTTGTCGTCGATCACAAGATTGTTTACACCGTCTCAAACAACAAGATTTTGGAAGCAATCAAAACTTCAAGTGGCTTGATTACGGGAGTCTCGAGTAGGTGCGTACAGCTGAATTTGAAAATTATTAATATTTTCCGGCTGCGCATATCATTGTATTACAAAGGGATTGTGTTTGTTCGTTTGTTTGTTGACGAAACTTGATGGTTAACAATGTCTAAGTATTTCATGTACATAAAACCTATAAAATTGGCAAATTAAATGTTTAAAGGATAATATTTTGTTATTTTTCAATTGAAGCTTATTAGCTTAGTATAATTCATAATATGACTTTTACAAAAGGAACAGGTCAAATATTAATTCTCATTAAATCAAATACACTGCGAAACATGAAATAACGATGCACGCTATCAATTATTTTTGTCTCTACATAAAAAATATTTGAGAACCAGCTGATCCTTTACATTTTAGTTTATTCTAGCCGAAAACTAAGAGAAGAATTTATAAGCCTTGCTTAGTTTGCATATTTATATATCATGCAAAATGACCCTTTCAATATGCTCTCATAAAAACTAGCTGCACAAACGCCTACACTTGTTTATCACCATAAAAACTGGCCAATCACGTCTCACGCGTTACGCCAACACCTCGTGACGTCACGGCCGTTAATTCCGACATTGACTAATACAAAACAAAAAGTACTAAGACGGAAAGTTTCGCTAATAGAAAAACTCCGGTGTCGCTCGAAGTGGGACGACATTAATCACCAGTGTAGCGTCAGCGAGAAATGTCGCGGGGAGAATTTTCTTTGAGAACCGTCCATCTGACTTGTACCTAGCCCGCTGTTATGAGACGCTTTGATGCTGGGCTTGTAGTTTATTTTATTCGCGCAAAATGTGTTTGTTGGGAATTTTCAAATGGCTTCAGGAAGATTTTATGCTTTAGAGAGCACGTAAAGCGAACATCCTCATGTTTTAGGGAACACGTAAACTTTTTCCTCAATTTTGTAGGTACCATAGGATTATAATCGCAATGAAGTTGGGAGTGTAATTGCGCTCATTTAAGAACTATCACATATTTTATTTGCAGCTGAGAATCAATCGAGTCTGGCCACTATTGCCCAATTTAAAGAAAACTAGAGAGGAGCATAGAGCTAAATGGACCGACTATCATATGCGGCAGATGTTTCTAGAACAGTTTACTTTCTTCAGCGTTAGTTTAACAGCTGGTCCACTAAATCATCATCATTATCATGCTTCCATAAGCGATCGTCAGCTAAATAAATGGTCTAAGTCATCATCATCATAATAAGCGCATTATGTTTCCTTATGCAGAATAATACTGCTGGGACACGGGCCTCCCATAAGCGATGGTTAGCTAAATAAATAGTCTAAAGGATCTACACTTGGACGTTTGACCACAATCCCACCTGATGGAAAGCAGCGATGTGGTCTACTTGGATCCACGTCTGCCTAGGAGGAGCCTTAAACTACTACTGAGTACTGTCTACTGTAAACCACGGAGTTTACTGACCTTCGGCGTGTTCACCTCCCGCGTCGAGATGCCCATCTTCTCGTGGTGCCGCAGCTGCACTGGGTAGATGATCTGGTAGTAGTGGGCACCAATGTTCCGGACCAACTCTTGATTCTGGGTGTATTCGCGCAACAGCCGCTCCACTTCTTCTGAAACAAGGCTCGATTTTGGGTATCCGTAATGACAATATAAACAGTATGGTATTAATCCATCAGGTCCCGGAATCACAGACACAATAGAAAATCTATTGTGTCGCGGTCTGATCTGGCCGTTCGGAGCTCAATGGGTTAAAGGAATACCGTTTATTTGGAGTAGAAAATATTCTTGCTGCTGATAGCTAATTGCAGTGTAATTTAAGGATTTAAATGTATTACAAAATAAATTTATAAAAGTAAAATTATTGTTGCATATCCAATTAGAGGTACTACTGTTATTGATTCATTCGATTTTAAATTAATAATTTTGACAACGAAACCGATTTTCTAATCTATTTCATAGATACATTTCTAAATAACTACACAAATCTAAAGTCTGATAATATCCCTTCTATATTTAGTACGATTGTAAATACGACTTGTACAATTGTAAATGTCAATTGCTATACCAATTACATTTTCCAGCGAAGTTCTTAACTCTATCGTTGACCAAGCGTACGATCCCTTTGACATTCAACGTTGAAGAAATAGTTAAGTATCCAGGAATAGATTCAATGAAAATAGCAAGTACCGAGTATCGTACGATATTGTTTCTTCACTAGATACATAGTACAAAATAAAGCTGCTGTATGTCCGTCCCTAGGTATGCTGTAATCTGTAAAACTACGCAATAAATTTTGATAAGGTTTTTTTAATAGATAGTTCTTGAGGAAGGTTTAAGTATATAATTTGTTAAAATTTCTACAAAGCGGGCGAAGCCGCGCGCGGATATGTAGTAGACCTATGATAAAAGACTAAAGTCAAATTAAAAATATAGAGTTACGTGAATAGATATTTAATTTTATACGAGACTTAGTTCACATCAGTTTTACTTAACCTTAAACATATCCCGATAAAGTGACTTGTTTATGTAATAGAATGACGTCATTCCAGATTTAATCAATGTGCGCGTTACATTTACATTCATTGAGTAAATTTTGTGTGACAGAGGAAAAACACTTCGAAGCGTAGGTAGTTACAAACATTCGATCGAATAATTATGTACTTAATATACAAGAATAAATTAGTAAGAAAAAGAGATTATTTTCTACCCATCGAAAAAAAACTTATCTTCGCGCTACGTAAAAAAATATTTACAAACGCCACTCAACCGAAGCAATTTATAAAGATTTTTTGGTAAAGACTTTGATTAATTGCATTTGTCAACGGCAAATACTGTGAAAATTTCAATAAGGCTCTTATTGGGACGCAGCCGACGCAAATTGTGTTTACCCCTTGATCCTGCCACAAATTATTATAATGTATTCAATTTTGTACTCAGCTTTTGATCCGAATGCAGAGGTAACTTGATTCCCTTCGCGTGAATCTTAATGTATATTTTCATAATTTATCATGTATCGTGTACTCACACTTAATAACGTATTTGGTAACTTCAAATACAATTTGATCACATGAGGCATCCATATTTCGAGAAATGTCAAGAAGTTATCTTCTATTTTAATTGAAAGTTTCGCTATAACTCTACAAACTACCAATTAATTCTTCCTGCTTCCTATAATCAATTTTACAAATATTAAATACTTTTAGATGTGTAAAAATATATAAAATAAGTACTTTTGGACATATAATTTCAGTATGTCCTAGATTTTCCTGTCAAATCTTTAAACCATTTATTTATTTATAACACTTTATTAGACATCCATACTAATATTATAAATGCGAAAGTAACTCTGTCTGTCTGTCTGTTACTCAATCACGCCTAAACTACTGAACCAATTTGCATGAAATTTGGTATGTAGATATTTTGATACCCGAGAAAGGACATAGGCTACCTTTTATTGCGAAATATGTACCACGGGCGAAGCCGGGGCGGACCACTAGTATTTTTATAAATTAGAAAAGTAAATAACAATCTCATACAGCTATAATATGTATAATGGGGCGGCCTTATCACTTCAGAGTGATCTCTACCAGGCGACCCCCCAGGCAAAGGATAAGTGTTAGCTGTAAGGAGGCATTAAATCTTATTAATAAAATAAAATAAAATTAAACTTCATAATAAAATTCATTCCTTTATTCAGTTCGACTTATAATAGTGTACTTAACATAGATTCACGAGTACAATCCCTTCATAAAGTTCACATATTCCATCAAAACAATCTCAATTTAAGACCACATCAAGTTCTGGTTCTATTCACTACCATCGCATGAATAGGATACCTTACGAAAATGCACTTGCAATAAGCTGCTGTAATGAAGGCCAGTTTAAAATGGAAACCTCTTTACGATGGCCTATAACTGAACAATGACACATACATGTAATGGCGACGAGATGGAAGAGTCGTGAGAATTACATTTACTGTGAGATCTTGAGACGAAGAATAGTTGTTGCGAACTATTACGATTAGATTAACAAAAATGAACCCTGCTATTCCTTATTTTAATTTACTGTTAAGCTTTTTTATGTTACCTATATCGACTCTATCATGATTGTCACATGGAATTAGTTTTGCTTTTTTTGTGTCATATTAAAATTAAGCAATTTTTATTTTCACGAGCAGAAAGCTATAGAGTGCATTTTATGTTTGGTGTATTTTAGGTCAAATGAGGCGTACATATTCAGGGCGAGCGGAGTTATGTATATAAACAGTTTAAATAAAGAACAACCCGCAGTTCGCAATATCATATTTGTGTTTGGATTCCAATAAATAAGATAAAATCTTGTTACGTTCAACACAATTACGACCCACACGTCCGATAAAAGATTTCATTTTAAACGCCATAATCATACGGGCAAAGTTATCCAACAGATTTCCGAAACCCTCTTCTTAGTATTCACACCGAACATTTCCTTGAAATTTTATTAATTTATCTTGAAACGGTTTGACCTTTCTCACCCGACACCCAATTGAATAACACGAGCGCAAATTGTGTAAAAATCTTTGATAACTCGATAAAGATCAGCCATATCCAACACTACATTCTCGATACATTACGTTGGGAGCCAACGTCATATTTATCAAATATATAATTTTCTATAACAGAACTGCATTGTCATTCCGTAGTTCGAACTGAATTTGTATCATGCTCCAATTGGTTACTACAATGTGAACACGGCCTAGGGAGGTTTGAGCGATCTCATGCTCTCATTAGCGCTATCTGTGAACGGAGCCTATTTTTCAATAGCCCATTGTCATGTTTCAAATACACTGCTTCGCTCTGCAAGGCTTGGTGAAATATTTATTTTTAATGATTGGCGCTAAAATGGCTGTGTGTGGTGCACGTTTTTCGAATAATACAGGCATGTAAATGGAGGTTAATGTACCCATTTTATTAGAGAAAATAAATTGTTAAGTAATATTTTGTTTCTGAGTTTGATGAGATGTTAAAAGATAATTCTTAGCTGTCTGTTGGCCTTCTAATTATTGAGGTTTATATTTGGATACTCTTTAATCTTTTTAGGATAAACTTATTTTTATTTCTAATAATCTGTTGGCAACAAATTATACCGTCTGGATTCTAATTGATAATAATCTCTTCCACGAAATCTATGATTATTTTAACGAGCATTACGACACAATTATTATGATAGTTTCAACTTTTATTACGTGCAATATATTGGCTCTTACCTTCTTTTCTAGCAAAAACTGTCTTAATTTTTTTTTGAAGTGAAAACTTCTTTAGCGGCGTTGAGCACTTTTTCTGTAATGGGTATAAAATCTTAAACTCGCGTCAGGACACGTGACGATCGAAAAAGCGTAAGACGGATGGATAATGGATATCAAACATCCTCAACGTTAATAATCAAGTTTTCACTTCTGCCGGCACTCCCGGAGTGCAACCCGTCTTTTTTTTTCAATTAGAGAAGCCAAGGTTATAATTACAAAACCTACCCATACCACTACGTTTGTAAAATAAATAACTCCCTATTGGAGCCATGTTTACATCGTTAACGAGGTTGGGCATTAGTAATTCCGTGCCAACATCAAGTGGACGCCATTCAATTGTCTTTGGTACCCGAATGATTTTACGAGTGTTTGCCCGACTCTGAATCTTCTTAAATTGATTCCTAGTGATTGAATGAGTGTTTATACTGATTTGGTAATTGTGACATTTTTATACAAATAGAGAAGATGAGTGAAATAGGAATTTATTGTTATTACCATATCTCTTTGGATATAATTGAAAGACAGATTGTAAATTACATAGTTACGATGAAAATGTAGCCTTTTTGTTTTGATGTTTTATCGACTATATCCATTCAAAATTTCACTCAAATCGGCACTGTGATTTAGCCGTAATAGCTTAACAGACAGGCTGTAATTAAACATACTTCCATCTCTATGAAACTTACATCTATTACCTGCCTATACATATACACAAAGTATAGTAAAGCTAAATAGCGTTCATAAAAATATATAGATCCAATTGCTAAAATGAATATTAAATCATTGTACACACAATTATCGAACCCGTCTACCCTCCATCTACTCCCAGCTTATGCGTACATAATTGAATATTATTATTAATCGCCAAGGATCCCGAATCTGTCAATCATATTAATTAATTATTGGAGCTGCCATTGATAAGTTCATTGCCAAATTCGGCGCCTTGATTTTTGCTTGTCATCGACAGATATCGATAATTTATTTATCGATAAGCAGACGTCACTGGGTGAACGAGAACCGTGTAATTCCATGACCTAATTTAATTTCAAGTGACCTCCTTACCTATATCTGGGAGTTATTCGGAATAAATGTTATAAAAACGAAAGTAACCATGATCTCATTTAGATTGGATAAAATTTGGGTGAACTATATAGAGATGGATGAAAGGAAGGTTATATATTAATTGCTATTAGATGCCAAACCAGACTGTTTTCTCTTATTAGACAAATAGTAATATAAAGATTGTGAAGAAGTCTAGTAGGTGGAGATAGTCTTCTTAATTAATAATTTGAATCACCGCCAAGGCTTGTGATTCTAGTTTGTTTTCGTCGACCTGAATAGCATCGCAAATAAATGGCTTTTCAAATGTGTCACAAAGCCTTTAATTTCTTTCATAAATTACGAGATATAGAAATTTTTACAACTCCCAGTACAGAGTGACAAAACCTGCTCAAACCAATGCCAAGCAGCATCCACGTCACATTTTTACATGTAATACAAATTTAATTTTTTACATGTAAATCAAATTTAATAAATTAGTGTTGTTCTAGATTGCATTTTAATGAAAACCACGATAGCTCTCACACAGAAACTGGGGCGCGACAATATTAACCTGAATAACACACGTGTACTTGTTTTAAAAACGAAACATTTGTATTAAAGTGAAATATGAATGAGCGAGCAGCGGTTCGCATCTTCGCCAATTATATTTTTAATGAGAGATTGGTTGTGTGGTTGTCGCGTCTTCATTTGTAGGAAACTAGCTTGTCTAATTATTGCAGTCTATCTCCATACGAGGTGTCTTTTTAGTACGTTCTGTCATACAAAAAATGTGTGCGTGTACTAGTGTACACACGTACGAAGTGAAACTTCTTTATGACCTTATTTTTCAAAAAATAATTTTCTATATGTAACTTTACACAAATCCGCGTGGTAGGGATAAGAAAAAGATGGCGTTTAACGGAAAAATGTCACGCGTAAACGCGTTACACTAAATTTTTTTCCAATCCCGATAAAGAAGTTTCACTTCAAAAATTTACATGCTTCACACAATTACAATTAAAAGCAAAGCCACTAACTGAAACATTCTTTAAAACTTTGTCCTTTCGCTTGAGTATCACGCAAAGTTTACGAGAGTTTATGTTAGTAAAATAAGCTAGACAAAAATTGTGTCCCTAATGAAGATATAAGCGACACAGCATCCCAACATAAAATAAGCCAATTTTTTCTCACAGAAATTTCGCGTATCATCAAAGGAATATTAAATACGTAGATACAAAGTAAAGCAAACACATATATAATTTAATTATCACATTACAGCGCTGCAAGCGTCAAAAACACATCCATGTACTAACCAGTTTACATAGAGCCGTAGGAGACCGTACACGAACCCCGTTCTATTCAAAATTGTATGACAATGGAGGGGCAGGGGAGGTCAAGTGAAACTGGTCGTTTTACTTAAGGACGTCAAAATTACAATGAATATAGTCGCTGCAGCGTCAGCGCTTGATGGATCGTTTGATTAATTACACCGCGATTGTTTGGCGAATCGGTTGAAATATTAATTTATACAACTATTGTTTTTATTTTTAGAAGCGACGGCTAATGAATGCGGTTTTTGTTATTGCAGACCTAATGTAGAGTCAGAGAATCGAGAATTTAATAGCGTTAAATTACTATAACAGTAAGTCTCATAAACAGGAAGGAATAAATGGATTTGAATCATGTTACTAAATACTTAATTTTTCAAATTTATTAGGTAGCTGTATATTTTTTTATTAATGATACTTTTTTCATAAAATTTTATTTTGTTATAGAGATCCTTTCTTATTGTTATGTTAAAAAAGAAAAAAGTTTGTAAACAACAGTAGGGACAGAATACCATATTTTTAGCTTTAAATTTTATGCCTTGTACTAGTACAGATAATGCAAAGACAGTTTACGTCTACAACCCCCACCTACCTTATATCTACAAAAGAATTTAATCAAAACAAATTCCTACCATCGTACAAAAACATTACAAATGGCACATCACAAACAACGCGGTAGCGGAAACGATGTATTTATTTTTATTATTAATCGTTGGGTTTTGTTTCATGCACAGGTGGATGGTATCCACCCTTGTCCATTAGGCGGGTTCACACAGAGCGAGCAGCCTCGCGAAGCATTTTCTGTGCGAGGTTAGCGCTTAGCCTATGTGAACGTAGCTCGTTCGGAAAAGCGCGTCTGCCGTTGCTTAAAGTACCTACATCCACACTGAACGAGCTGCTTCACTCAGCAATTGCTTCGCGAGTCTTTTAGCTTTGTGTGGACGTGACTCGACCGAGGAAAGCGGTGGCTCACGCGCTTCAAGCCTAGCCACGTGTACACTGACCGGCCTGCATGGTTAGCGAGGTTGCTCGCTCTGTGTGGACCCGCCTTTTCACATTGTTGATGGGCTGATTGTTCGCGTGACAATACCACGTTACCGCACATGAAAGCGCAGGATAGCAATATGATATGAACAATTGTTTCCATAAAGATGGTGTTTTGATAAAGTTTAAAATAAAACAGAATTATGTATTTGGTAATTTATTTTGATTCACATACAAATATTTTTTATCTACAAAATATTTTAGGAAGTGCACTCCGACACATTTTAAAATTAGCTAAAGATAAAATAATTAAAATTTTTAATTATTTTTCCAAAAACAATTAAGTCTCAACTAAAAGCTTGCATACAGGATCGCAGCTTGCCTTGCCGTAAATCAACACAGTAATATGCAAATATTATTGACTATGTAAACTACTGTGCATGTCTAATTGATTGTCATTAAATTATCATTAATTAGCAGTAATGGGCTAAAAGGTGATAAAAGGTCACGTACAATTTCAATCAAGGATTTCATAGTTGTGAGAAAATTATTCACTCTCAGAAACGTATTTCCAAAATTATTTCAATTAGTTTGGAAATTCATTTCTAAAATCGTGAATTTATAAAATTTTAGCTTTGATTTTCGTTAGTTAATCGATGACTTCGACTTATCTAATTAACAGTTAGACAGCTATAACAGTCATAACATCTATGTGGAAAAGCACCTGAAATACAAAGATACCAATTACCGTATACAGTGTTGTGTTATCAACTCTGCAGTTCAGACAGCATATTTGTCACGTGTGACGTAAAAAAATTGCATAATAAAACCACGTCGCTCGCTTGCTTTAGAAAAATCCTAACCCCAGAGACTAATATCATAACAGAAGAACAAACAGAGCAAAAAGCAAAAAGTGTAGCAACATCTTCCAGCTCGGAATAATAATTCAAACAACATTCATTTCAGTGTTTTATTTCAGGAAATGTACAATGATATAAAATATCTTGATTCATAAAACATATGGAGTGGCGCTTTCAAGACTGAGGCCAGAACTAACGTGGGACTAAAAGCTGTGAGACGTTGGTGTCGGTTGCGATTGACAGCGATTAGAAAACGAATAATCGCCGTACAAGCTTTACTTTAGAGACAGAAAAGTAGCGTTGAAAACTAGCCTTAATTTTCCTTTAAATTATAAAATTACGATCTACTGGAAGAGAAACTATGAATAACATTTAAAATATTTTTGGAAATTTTCCATATCGCTTTCTGTCGAAAACTAAACGACACTTTGGTAAATATACTGGTATACTGGTATATGGTACTTAAGTAAATTTTTTGCTTTTTCATGAAAATGAAAACAATAGGAAATCACAATGCTCAAAGCTGCATTAATTATAATTCCCTTGAACGATTCCCGTGTCAAACCAACGCACTAACCAAGAGACATAAATTATTATTATTAGAAATTCTTCCACCGAACCACCTCTTAATTTAAGCAGAACGAAACCTCAAAATTGTAAGTATCGTCGCCGATTACTAAGTAGCATCGTGTTTTAGTTAGATGTAGAGTTCAAAGTCCATTAATTTGTCATATTATAAGCATAAAAATTGAAGGTCCAGTTAAATCTAAGCACTTATTTTCGAGGTTATATGCAACGTACGCGAACTGTGAAGAGAGAAAGTAAATGTACCTTGACATTTCTTTTATAGACATAACGAAGAAAGAATACTATATTCAGGTTAACAAGGCACACAGTGCAAATAAGATGAATAAAAAATTTAGCTTATGGATTGTGAAGCTGCAAAAAAAAATCAGTGTTAACATCGTCGCTTTCTAAGTAAGAGTGCAAATAGCTGAGGATTTTTAAAAATGTATATGTATGTGCGTTTTATGATGAAATAAACTTTGCTTAACTTCAAATATGGATATCTATATACTAATATTATAAAGAGGAAAGGTTTGTAATTATGTATGTATGGTTTTCACGCATAAACTACTGGACCGATTTTGATGAAATTTGGCACAGATAATCTTTAGACTCTGAGAAAGAACATAGGCTACCTTTTATTGCGAAATATGTACCACGGGCGAAGCCAGGGCGGACCGCTAGTAATTTATAAAAATAAATAAGTAGACCGATAATAATCATTGTCAAGTATTAGATTTCAAAACAAAAGTTCCAAAACAAAAACGCATTTAACTACAATAATTTCACAAAACTCCCAATCTCTTTTACAAATTTATAGTTCCTCTTCCGTAAACAAACCCATAAAGTAGGCAAGCAGCCCGTACAAGCTAGCCCTTACACTACCAACTCCAGTCCGCTGCCGCTTACCCGCTCTCACTACCACTAACCTTCAACCCGCTACCGCTTATCGTACCCGCTCGTACTAGCACTACACACCGCCCGAGGCATATCGCAGATGACGTGTGCATTATGCATGCACCACGTTTAGCGATATGGGCCACGAGAGACGGGCATATTTATAAATTTCCATGCTACATGCCGTATTGTTGCGAAAATTGGGTTGGCAGTTAGAGCGGTTTTATTTTATGATACTTTAGCGGCGTTTTATGGCCGTGCGCTATTATGCTTGCTTTGGAATGTAAGGATATCCGAAGCGATGGCTTTATGTTTGTTCCTTCATATTTTGCTGGAATTTGTTTAAAGTAAGGTGTTTGTTGTTGAATTTATGATAAAACGTATGATATAGGAGACGTACGTGTGAATTTATAAATGTGTTTGCGTGATAAATATCAGAAATACATGGAAACAGTTGAATTCAATTTTATTTTTACAAGATAATAGAGCTGTATTTATTTTTATTCCATTTCTAGCATTTGTCTTGAAATGTAGATATATTTAAGTTCTTATTAAATTAAATTACGTCGACGACCATACATAATTGATACTAAATTTAAACTCAGAAGACATAAATTTTTGCATTCGCTTAACCCATTACAATATATTAACTTTTGCAACGCGTATTAATTTCAAAGTACCCGCAATCTCTCAATTAACTCATAAAAACGTCAAATCGCTGAGACCACAATTTACAAAACTTTTACTGCGGTAATCTCGGAGTTGCGACTGAGGTCACATAAAAAAGGTTTAATCCGTAAAGTCAAAAGTAAACACTTTGTTGGTCGAACGCACTGTGCTATGTGATATCGACGCGATATCGCCGTAAAAGCAAAAAAGGAATATTCCTTACTTTTGCTCACCCAACAGATTGTTTATCTCTTTTCATTGTAAGTTGCCTGGTAGAAATCGCTGCTTAGCGATCGCATAGTCTGTGGCAGATACATTTGAATTATTTCACTGATCATTTATCTATACGGAGGAGTAGGTAGAGATATCTAGATAGAATTTTTTTTTCCACCGCCAATTGATCCCAGGACCCACCGGCTCTACTAAATACCAATAAAGAGCGTAGCATATAGTTATCGTTTGTCATCACATAATTTAGCCTTGCAAAGGTTGATATAAAACCAGGTGTTACGCTTGATACTGATACTGTTTTATTTTGTCTTTCACAAATATACATTTGAATATTATGATATTATAGATCCGATACTACAACTTGAAACAGACTGCGGTTATTATTTCGACCTTGTGAAATGCGAATATGTATGCTGAGTATTCATATTATATTATAGTAGTACAAGGCAATATTGAAGCTATTGCCTTATTCAATTTGTGTTACAGAACCTTTACAATTGAAATGAAGACAGTGAATAAATTCCTTATGAAATTTTCGCTATATCGACGTTATGTGGGAATCAAATTTCACTAAAAAGAGAAATAACAACTACTCGCCATATTTTCTGAAAAAATTGGTTCAAAAAATTCAGTTTTCGATGGAATATCAACATGATTGACTTCGATATTGTTGAATTTACCTAAACATTATCAATGTTCTTTTCAACCAATAAATTTTTTACTCGCATATAAATTGATAATAATAATTAATCTTTCCTTAGCACAATCTTTCTAATAACAAAATTAATAATGGCTACCCACACTTTACACAAAAACTATTTACCCTATTTATCTCAACATCTTTATCACCACTAAAACACCAAATATTATTAATCTAATCATTTATTTATCTAATGATTAATTTTTTGCTTCACCAGCATATCAAACTTGCAACGCTCACCGCACAGTGGGTAAAGCAACTGCAATAAAGCCGCGTTGAGAGCGAACCGTAAAGCATCTCAAACGGTTATGAGTTCAATTCCCGGGGTGAGCCCAGCATAAGATACTGGATATTGCGTCTTAACAGTTTTTTACTTTAATGGACGGCAAGCATCAGAGAGTGTTAGTGTGTCAACAAAATTGTGATATAGCTTCTGTGTGCGATTTATCATTTGTATTACGTTGTAGGGTGTGGGTTTGTTCTTAGTACTGAATGCTTACACTATTTTACACGCTTTATATTAGCTTCACCTGTATGTTTGTAACCGACTTCTTTGGGCGCGATTTTGACCCACTTTAAACGGCCAGATTTCGTTCAAACTTTGTAGATTTATTTAGGACCGATGACAATACACTAATTTGATAAAATAAATAAGAGTTAAAAAAAAAAAAATAAAAAACACGCGTTTTATAGAAAACCGAACTAAAAGCGTGTTTTTTTGTTTTTTTAAACTATTATTATTTATTTACTGTGTTACGTTGTTATTACAATATGTCTGTATTGTACTTTTGATGTAAATTATTGTTTCTTTCTCTACTGGAACCAAATATGTAATAAATAATAATATATAGATAATAATAAGCACCAAAAATGTAATAATTATACCTGAAAACTCTCTTTTTAATGCTACCTTGTAAATTGTGTAAAATAGAGAAAAATGATGTAAAAAAGAACTAATAATAATTGAGAGAGTCATGAAAAATAAAACACTTTGTCTAATCTTCTACATTTATTGAATTCCAAAAACATCGCATCAATTACTAAATAAATAAAATATAATACAGCCTTCACTCAATTAATAAATCACCACATCACACTACGCCACGAGCACTAACATTTTCATCAACTTCGCTAACAAAATAATAATTAATCATTTAACTCTAAAGTACAGTCGCGAACAGAACTTGTAGTACATTTTAATTCCCCAATAGCCACGTTCGTTAGGCACGGCAGCTGATTTTCAATCGCGCCCTGCAATACGAGGCTTGTTTAGTGAATATAAATCGACTTGTGAGCTCTACGCGCACTGTGGGGCGCTTTTTATCGTATTCTGCGGCATATAAAAATTGTGTTTGTGAAAAAAAATACACGTTTCAGATAATAATACGAATAAATATTAAACGTTCATCGAGTATTACATGATAAAGTACAATAAAGATATGAATAATCTTTGAAATTGTTAATAATAGTTTGTATTTAAATATTGTAGATTCCCAATAACTTAAAGGACGCTTCGTTTGACAACGATACTTCTTATCATTAAGTCGAGTAATCTTCCTAGTGTTACCTTCGTATAATCTGATTACCTAACCTAATTTACACTATTAATTAGGCACATAATTCCAAATTTAATCAGCAATAACCAGCTATAAATCTGAGCTGTCCATCTCTGCTCACACTGTCGCGTCGCTCTCCAAACGAAGCAACAGTGCAATTACGCTGGAGCCAGGGACACCGCATTGCGCATACACCCCATACTAAATGTGGACGTCGTTTGCATGCTCGGCGCGCCGTCAACTATGTTATTTTAAATTAAACTTTGTCAAGAAATACGCTGTCAACTACAGCTACGAAATTCGGATGACAATTTTCGTTTTTAAATTTCAGCTTTGTTTCATCGTTATGTGTATATAATGTATCGCATACGGATTTATTCAAGCGAGAGTTAATAGCAACTGTGATTGGTTTAAAATTTGACTGTCAGTTTTTTAGATTCAGTGACAGAAAATGCTAAAACTCAACTGTTTTATTTAAATAACATTGACGTTGCCTACTCCTATTACCTAGACATAAAATGATGACGGACGATAATCTGTTTTCAATATAATAATTTCTATAAAACATAACTGATAATTCCCTCATTTAACCGAGTAACCCATTCATTTACATTTATAAGCTCAAAATCATGATACATGCCCATAAATTGAATCGCACGCAAAACCCAGCACGCTTGCATCCACCGCGCTCACGCCCCTCAATGAAATAAAAAATGAAATCAGGGCTTCTCCGCGCGAGCGTACACACACACAAGTGCCGTACATTCGCGCTCGTAATGTCACGCATGCCCGCGCTTCACGCTCTGCGGGCAGCACGCATCGCTGACTGTCAGCGACTGTACGTTACATACCTGTGACGTTTTATGAGACGCTCGACGCGACTGTACCTTTTCGCTCCTTTGTGCATCGATTGAATGGAGTGGGTCTTGGTTTATTTTATTTTAACGATTTCGAAGCGGAGTATTTATTTTGTAATTACGTTTTGCTACGTTGGACTTTCATGAAACAGTTACTCTACTTTGCTTTTGCTGTACATTAAATTTAATATAATATTAACGAAATGTTGTATTACCTATAAATGTGATGAGGTATAAAAACAGACATCATATTGTTCAATTTGCAGTTTAGACTTTATGTTTGGCATCACTTACGCTCGCTCTAAATTCTCGTAACTATAAGATTTTTTTAACCTAAATTGAATAATAGTCACAAGTTCCCAAAACAGTTAGTTACAAAAGTAAAAACATACGAGTTTTAAGCATTGAGAAATTCAACTCAAGATTCAAAATGGCTCTATCCCGCCATTGCAGTCCGAAAAAGTACTTCCACATTACGTATCAATTATATCCGTATCACACATAAATATTGTTCAAAGAATCGTTTGCGAACTTATTCCGTAAGCTCGATCGTTTTGAAATCGATTAGGCACCGAGGCACGTCCCGAACCTCGTGCGGAATTTACATCGCCAATGCGTTTACATGCAAATACAGTAACAAGATGTTATGCACGGGACAAATGTCTGATTATAGAATAGGGATGCTGATTTTCTATGTCGCAGAGCTTATGGATATGTGCATCGCATTGGAGCGCTGTATCAGCTCATGTTTGTTGAAACAATCTAGATTGTGGAGGAAGGAAGGTGGGATTCCTCCATCGAAAAAGGGAGGATCCTCGACCAGTCTACTCGACTGGCCGGCCGTTAAGGCCCCTATGGATGATGTCGGAAAGTTGTATATATAGCTCTGTAGCGAAAACATTTCGCTTGCGCGATTCAGAGCGAGGTGTCGCTACAGGACTCCCCTCCGAGACCGGAGGTCGTAGTACGAGTTGCCTTGCCAGTGCCAGGTATGTTCCAGTGAGTCGGAACAGGAAGCCGCTAGCTCACAGTGAGTCGGAACTGAGTGCGGTGATGCTGCGTGTAATGCTCCAGTGAGTCGGAGTGTGCAGTGAGGGTGGCTGTGGAGCTGACCAAGCATGTGCGATCGCACATGGTAGTGGACAGGACTCCATTTGAAGCCGAGTGCGCTGGCTGGCGGGCGGTGATCGTAGGCGGGGAAGGGATAGGTGGGCATGGACATCATGGATGGACAGAAGGAGTTGTGAACTGTCAGGGGTCACCACTGTGGAGGAAGGAAGGTGGGATTCCTCCATCGAAAAAGGGAGGATCCTCGACCAGTCTACTCGACTGGCCGGCCGTTAAGGTCCCTATGGATGATGTCGGAAAGTTGTATATATAGCTCTGTAGCGAAAACATTTCGCTTGCGCGATTCAGAGCGAGGTGTCGCTACATAGATATTATATAGAAGATATAATATGCGAAAGTTTTATTTTATTATAGTGAATTGTTCATCTATATCTATACGGAAAACAGCCACTCCACATAACAAATGGCACAAATAAAGTAACGTAGAGCTATTAAATCAAAAAAGGAAAGCAAAAAGAGAGTAAACAATGTCAGTACAAAATAAGTGTAAATTTTATTCCAAAAAGATATTCTTTTTAACCATTAGCCGCGGATAGACTGTCCGCTAAAAGAGGCGTGAAAATACCGTCAAATTTTTTAAATACATCTCCGGTACAGCGTTTTATTACTTCCTATGATGTACGGGACTCGGGATTTCTCGAGTCCGCTTTTGTAGCTTTTTCAGAACCTTATTTAAGTCTGTCAACTCAATTTGTGTGAGCTCATACTAAATTGTAGTAATGGAGGGTTGTTGCAATGAAATTACGGTATAAAAATAGAACTTTGGAGTTAGAAAATGTTGTAGTGTGTTGTGCAAATGTGTAGCGTTTTTTTTTTGGTGTTACAGTTGAAAACTGATTGAAATAAAGCAATTCAATACCAAAACTAGCTTCCGGAAAGTTTTCTGCAAATCTCTAGGCAATACTTTCAACTTTAGGCTACTCGTAATATTCATATTATGGAAAGATCTCGTAAAAATCTTGTATTTATTGTACCTACAACATTGACATCATAGTACATGATGATGTCAATGTTCATTCCCAGTCCTCCTTATTTAAAGACACATTAATTCACGTACGACGTACCGTGTACATGTTTTTTTTATTTATTTTTGTAAGTTTTTTATGTACATAATAATATGTTAGTGCAAACGGAGATAAACCCAAAATCATTACTTTCAGCCTTTCTCGAGTTATAAGTGGTGTCACTAAACTGATATTTTTACATATGTTGACTGAATGAAAATATGCGTAAAAAATAATGTTTTGTCCACATCCTACTAATATTATAAAGGCGAAAGTTTGTATGGATGTATGGATGTTTGTTACTCTTTCACGTAAAAACTACTGAATGGATTTGAATGAAACTTTACCACAATATAGCTTATACATCAGAATAACACATAGGATAGGTTTTATCCCGGAAATCCCACGGGAACGGGAACTATGCGGGTTTTCCTTTGAAAA
>CAJQZN010040389.1:0-25847 GCA_907164685.1 Colias eurytheme
CAAACAAACAAACAAACTCTTCAGCTTTATAATATTAGTATAGATTAAAAAACAGCATTCAAATTTTATAATTTTATATAAAACAATGGGTCCAATTAAATTAAAAATGTTAATTACAAAATTATTACTTATATCATATAAATTAGCTTGTCAATTATAATGTTATTTCTCGTCATCGAACAATTCTTTAATACTGTAGAAGGACCGATTAGTATAAACTAAACTGATTCAGACATAAATGGTAAAAAATACTATTTTGTTATATGTATACCGTGTATACATGCATACATGCATTTTAAAAAGCGATTTTTTTTTTAATATTACAAACAGACACTCCAATTTTATTAGTGTAGATTTTAAGCTTATGTACCGCCGGCGGCTTCGCCCGCGTAGTTAGAAGTAATTCTCATAAAATGACATACATATTTCATTTACTCTTGCAAATGGGAAAAAATAAAAGTCTTATCAATGATCAACAATATTTTATTTTCAATTTATTGAATATGTTGGATATTTCATCGAAGGTAGACAATTTCTGGTTTAAAATCTTCTAATGATGAACTAGTGTTGCCTGGCGGGTTTGTTCGCTGTCGACACCGCCTGGGATCTACCTGAAAAAATATTATTTTTAATTACATTAGGAAGACAATTTGAAGGTAGGTATACCTAATATCAGTAGAGTAGATAAATTGATATAAAAATAAGGATTCGAATCCCTCGTAGTTGAATTTTTTACATTCTTTAAAATTTTCTCATATTATAACGAGCGAACCCGCGGGTTTTAAGTTGTAGGTATAACAATGAAATGTTTAGAATTATAAGTACATAAATATTTAGAAATAATTTTATGATCAAGTATTCGAAACTGCGTCATGCAAGTTGCAACAAATCGACTTTTATTTATATTTCAAAATTTAAAAAAAAATGTTTTGAAGTGAAAACTTCTTTAGCGGCGTTGGGTATAAAATCTTAAACTCGCGTCAGGACACGTGACCTGTTCGAAAAAGCGTAAGACGGATGGATATCAAACATGCTCAACGTTAATAATCAAGTTTTCACTTCTGCCGGCACTCCCCCAGTGCAACCCGTCTTTTTGCACGCCTCATAAGCGAAGCGTTGAGGTGGGTACTACTGTCGCTTCACGCAAAACATCTGATTTTTCAAACTTAAAATGTCTTTATGTATCATACATTGCACTTGTAAGATAATACATACACACACATATTAAGAAAAAACACTATTTTTAACATTCATGATATTTTTGATGTCATTTTTGTTATTTAAACTAGTTAAAAAACAGTTTAAAAAAGTTCTGTCTTGGACGTCCGTGTGTCTGTATGTGCGGATCCTTTTTAGGGTTCCGTAGCCAAAATGGCAAAAACGGAACCCTTATAGTTTCGTCATGTCCGTCTGTCCGTCTGTCCGTCTGTCCGTCTGTCACAGCCGATTTACTCGGAAACTATAAGTACTACAGTGATGAAATTTGATGGGAATATGTGTTGTATGAACCGCTACAAAAATATGACACTAAATAGTAAAAAAAAGAATTGGGGGTGGGGCCCCCCATACATGTAACTGAGGGATGAAATTTTTTTTTTCGATGTACATACCCGTGTGGGGTATCAATGGAAAGGTCTTTTAAAATGATATAAAGTTTTCTAAAAAACATTTTTCTTAAAGTGAACGGTTTTTGAGATATCAGCTCTCAAAGTCGTAAAAAGTATGTCCCCCCCCCTCTATTTTTATAACTACGGGGTATAAAATTCTAAAAAAAATAGAGGTGATGCATGCTAATTAACTCTTTCAACGATTTTTGGTTTGATCAAAGTATCTCTTATAGTTTTTGAGATAGGTTGATTTAACTGTAATTTATTATATTTGCTGCTACGGAACCCTTTGTGCGCGAGCCCGACTCGCACTTGGCCGGTTTTTTCTTGTTAACACGATAGCGACCGAAATACTTTACTAATCGAGTCTTTTTTTTTCTCTTACGCTTGAGTATGTTCAGGAATAGAACCCTTTCATTTTTCAGGGTCTGATTCGATGTGGTTTAATTGTTATTAAATAAACAAAAATAATAATTAATAAATAATTATTAAAAAAAAAATTATGAGGCGTGCACTTTTGGATTTTCCAAACTATTTTTTAATATTGACATTTAGAAATAATTTAATGATGATTATTGATTAAGTATTCGAACCTGCGTCATGCGACAAATCGATTTTTTTTTATAAATTTTCAAAAAAATGTTTTTAATTTTGACAATTCACCACCAAAAAGCAACAAATCATTTTTTGTCATTGATCAAGCGTTTAATAAAATGCATCTTGTTTATATTTCTTAACCTTACACTTATTAAAACTTTCGGCAAATCCAACATCATTAAAAAGAAATGTTACATCAGAACGAACCGGACTACAAGTCAAGGACCATTTCATAATATAAGCCCTTAAAAGTTAAATATCGTAATAGTCTTTCCCAGTTTTATTAAGACACTACTTTATTTAAAAAAAAAGCGTGTGTGATCACTCATGTCAGAAGTGAAACTGCTTTGGCAAGATTCAAATATACCCAAAATCGTCGCCTTACTCCAAGAAATGACAGTATTGAGAAAAACTCGCATAGCTTCCGTTCCCGTAGGATTTCCGGGATAAAACCTATTCTATGTGTTAATCCAAGTTACCCTCTATGGTAACTTGATCAAAATTATTTCTTAGCGGATGCCTTCATCCTTACATCTACCTGCATGCCAAATACCCCGATCCGTTCAGTGGTAAAGGCTATGCGTTGATAGATCACTATGTCAGTCAGTCAGTCACCTTTGAGTTATATATTTAGATTATTATATTACTAGCTACCCCGCGGTTTTACCTGCATTGTTCCGCTGCTTTTGGTCTTAGCGTGATGATATATAACCTACATAGCCTTCCTCGGTAAAGAGGCTATCTAACACCGAAATAATTTTTCAAATCGAACCAGTTCTTCCTAAGATTAGCGCGTTCAAGCAAACAAACTCTTCAGCTTTATAATATTAGTATAGATAATAATATAGTAGATACTATACTAGACTAGCTTTTCGTCCGCAGCTTCGCTCGCGTTGTCAAAGGAAAACCCGCATAGTTCCCGTTCCCGTGGATAAAAACTATCGGTTGAGCAGTTTTTGAGTGAAGGAGTAACAAACTAAACTAACTTTGGCATTTATAATATTAGTAGGATCGGTATAGAATATAGATGCCGATTTCTTGATAATTCTATCGAAACTACATGACAGATAAACGAATTAAGCAATGTGGTATTTGCGTTATTTCCTCTATAACAGTGCATTTACATCAAACGGGCGAATGCTCATTCTAACCCCACTATGTCAAATTATTTTAGTGTAAACAGGCGTAGAGCATTCTTTCGTTGTTCTTAACTGCATTCGAAAAGATTCTATGCAATGTTCTAATATTGAACAACACTGAATACGAGTTTTCGTTTACACTAAAAGAGCACGAAAGAATGCTCTTGCTCTAGCTCTAGGCTCTATGTTCGTTTGGTCTAAATGCACCGTTTACGAATTTCACCTTGTAGAATTTTTTACAGTTAGTATGTAAAAATATGTTGTACTAGCTTCCGCCCGCGGCTTCACCCGCGTGGTGTTTTGATAAAAGGTAGCCTATGTTCTTTCTCAGGGTCTAAAGATTGTCTGTGCCAAATTTCATCAAAATCGGTTGAGAGGTTTAAGCGGGAAAGCGTAACAGACAGACAGAGTTACTTTCGCATTTATAATATTAAAGTAGGGATTTATGCTTTTTTTGCGTCGGGGGCTTTTTGGTCTTTGGGCGTGACATGTATAATAAATACATATAACAGGTAAAATATGCGTTTTTATGTGTGAATTTACGCAAAAAAATCGCGATTAAAATCCGTTAAAAAGTAGAGCTTTAAATAAAATTTTAATGCTACTAGCTTACCGCCCGCGGCTTCGCCCGCTTTGCCTAAAACCTAATCTATACTAATACATATTATAAAGCTGAAGAGATTGTTTGTTTGTTTGAACGCGCTAATCTCAGGAACTACTGGTCCGATTTGAAAAATTATTTCGGTGTTAGATAGCTCATTTATTGAGGAAGGCTATAGGCTCTATATCGTCACGCTACGATCGACAGGAGTGGAGCCACGGGGGTGAAACCGCGCGGAGCAGCTAGTAAATTATATACTAAAAGTCTAAAACCTTCCTCTTGAATCACTCTATCTATTACAAAACCGCATCAAAATCCGTTGTGTAGTTTTATTGATAAGATATGATTTAAGCATACAAAGGGACATAGGGACAGAGAAAGCGACTTTGTTTTATACTATGTAGTGAAGTATGTACTACTAGATTTAGAGGCTACGTAATAACATATGAAAAGTTCGGTAAATTTATTTCATATCTTTTAACCCATTGAGCCCCGAACGGCCCGATCGGTCCACGACACAATAGATTTTCTATTGTGTCTGTGATTCCGGGGCCTGAGTTATAAAGCAGCATGCAACAGTGCTCAAAGTACTCTTGAAATTAAGCATTAGTTTTAAGTAATTAGGTACTAGGTAGTTATTCCTCACTGCTAGGACACGGACCTCCTATCAGAGTACAGGCCATAATCGACCACGCTGCAGCTGGCCAAGTGCGGGCAGATGTCACGTCATGTCGTCGAACTTTTAATTGCGTGGGTTTTTGAGCAAACGTTTTCCTTAAAATCTTGGGGCAGTGGCGATATGGATTATTTGTAGATATACTTTATACATATGTATTAAAAAATGTAAACAATTTTTGCATGCAATGTAGTTTACACCAACTTTTTACTGAAGTCGTGATCCGACTGAAGTCACAGTTTTTGAGCATAAATGATGTAAAAAAATATATTATTATGTTCAATTTCAACCGACTTCAAAAAAAGGAGATCCTCAAACTCACTATGCGAACTAATTTAGATATTTGAAGTGAAACTTCTTTAGGCGCGTTGAGAGTAAAATTTCAAGATCACGTCATGTAGTAAGGCGATGATTTTAGTATCTTTGAATCTTGCCAAAGAAGTTTCACTTCTGACACGTGTGCTCGGCACACTCGCTCTTTTTATATTTCAAAGCTGGTGCCTTCCGTTGGCTCGTTTCCACTCTATTTTTGACGATTTGAACGTGGTTTAGTTTTTTATTAAAATAATTAATTATGTATTCTAAAACATACCAAAGGTTGACGATCGTAGCTACAAGTAAATTGCGCGCGAAATCAGTCACATTATATTGTGAAAAAGGCGGGAGCGTTCAGTTGACAAGTTACCGTTGTAGGAGTCACATGTGTCTTGTGTTGTGAAAAAGTTATGATATTTAGTTGTTTCGAGTAATTGAATAAAGGTAAGTTTTTAGTTCTGATTAGTGCAATTTTTGGTAATTATAAATTTAGAAAGTTTGTATACTAATTTGGGTATTTAGTGCTTTTTAATAATTATTAATAAAGGTATAAATAAAAATAAAATTAAGTCTATGTAGAATCTTTCGTATAATATAGTTAAGTAAGTTTTTAATTCTAATTAATGATGGCATTTAGTGTCTTTTTTTGGTAATAATAAAATTATTAAAATTTAAATAAAATTAATCTCTCTCTATGTAGAGTTTAAAGTTTAAACTCTACGTGACATTTTGTCTGTATTTTATTATTTTTCTCTTGTGTATCTCAATTTTAATTATTATTTTTGTTATCAAAATTAAAAACAGTGATTAATTTAATTTTTTGTGAGAATATTAATTTAAATAAATATTATTTTGAGTATTTTCTAAGCAAAAATAATATACTTATTTTTGCGTTTTAGCTTGCGGTTGCGTTTTATTACCCCGCAAATAATAACTTCGACGCTATAGAATGTTTTTGTAGTATTTTTAAGTAGTTTTTATTTTTATTAATTCTAATTAAATTTATTATAAATTAAATGTTTTTATTGAAGGCAAAAATTATTTAAAAAATGTTAAGTAAATGTAATAAGTTAATTGATTTTCTATCGCGTACATCTTTGATCATCTAAGGCGTACATAATATTAACTATATGTATTTTTTTAATATTTAGTTTTTCCTTTTTTGTTTGTTTCTGATGAAAATATTAGCAAATAGATTTAGGGGTTTTTAGTACAAAAGTGGCAATAATTATAATTTTGAAAGAGTTATTTTAAATAACTTATGAAAATGATATTTATTAATTGCTCTACCAAGCCTCATTATATTTTTAATGATAAATTTAAAATATAAAATATATTTAACAAAAATTAAACAAAATCGTAGGTAATAATAATATTAATTAGGGCGTAGGGATGTGACGACCCCATCGCCCACGGTTGGAATATCTATTGTCTACGTGACAATAGATATTCCACCCGTGCAATCAGTCAACCCGCAGGACACCTTGTGGCGGGGTGTCGGGGAGTAGCGACCCCGCGGGAACCGAGTGCTCCCGGGGGAGGCCCCTGTCTTCATCTCCGGCTCGCCTTCACCGGCCGGTCGGAGTGAAGCCTGACGAGGACAGGACCCCCACCTCTGGCTTGCCTTAACCGGCCGGCCAGAGTGGAGTCGCGAGAGCTTTTAGCTCGAAGGGTGGATGCGAAGCGTAAGTGGCGAGTGGGCACGTGATGCTGGACCCTCAGGGAGCGCGTGATCGTAGTTTAAAGTCCAGGGACGCCTCTCCACCCTTAGCTGCTCACAATATGTTGCCCCCTTGTCGCACTATTGCAGCGACTTATTTCGGGGGCCCATACAGTGAGAGGGCGAGTCACCACCTGCCAACATATTTTTACTTTCTTTTAGTAGAAAGGCAGGTGCCATAGTTTCCCATAGTCCTCAGTACCAGTCCATTTAGCATCCCAATCCATAGCCCAATCATTAAATTTCCATACCCTGCAATAGTCCTACATCGGCCGCGGACTGCCCAGGGCTGTATCTCTATAGTGCAGTCATGGGCAGGCTGCGGCTGGTGTCCCACAACACATTAAAATTCTCGAAAGGGCCTCTGCGTGTTGGATCCGTGTCCCCACGTAAGCCTTCCAAAGATCCGGGTACTGTCCTTCTGGTGGTACCCGAGTATTATGGAAATGAGAAACATATTAATTATACATAAGTATTTTATTCATTTGAAAATATAGATAAATATATCTTTAATCTATTTTTTTATTATTTATATCTTCAGGACAATCTTTCGGGATAGCGGTTTTTTTTTCACTAAATAAAAAGTAGTCTATGCCTTATTCTGGATCTTCACGGATGTTTGTCATTCTTTCACGTAAAAACTACTGATTAGAATAAAAATTTGGTATATAGGTAGCTGAAGACACTTTTTATCCTGGAAACCCCAAAGGAACGGGAACTATGCGGGTTTATCTTTGTCTACGCGGGCGAAGCCGCGGGCGGAAAGCTAGTATGTATTGTAATATAATGGCCAAGTGCGTGACTGATGTCACATGTCGTCGAACTGCTCAGTTCGCGGTCATGACGGTTATATCACGATGTTTTCCTTGATTTGAGTTGTGGTCATGTGGATAATATACGTGGGTTTTTAAATAAAACTTTCGTAGATTTAAAGATATTGCAGGAAAATGTGACGGTTAATCTAAATCTGTTAAGTTTTTTGAACAAGGACTTTCGAAGTTTTAAAAAAAAGCTTTACAAGTTTAAATGTTATCATAATTATTTATTATTTCATTTCATTTCACTTTTTTATAGTTAATAAGTATAAGTACAGATGTTGTTACACAAATAATACACGTAAATTTAGGTATCCAATTAGGCCGGCTACTCACATACCTGCCGCAATTAATAAAGGGGCAATATTGAACAATCTCGGTTACACCGCGGTCAGAGCAATTTCAGTTGTTCTCTAAATTGCCCAGGCTCCTTAATTGTGATGTGTATAGCCAAATACACGGAGCCAATTGCACGCCTCATAAGCGAAGCGTTGAGGTGGGTACTACTGTCACTTCGCGCAAAACATCTGATTTTTCAAACTTAAAATGTCTTTATGTATCATACATTGCACTTGTAAGATAATACATACACACACATATTAAGAAAAAACACTATTTTTAACGTTCATGATATTTTTGATGTCATTTTTGTTATTTAAACTAGTTAAAAAACAGTTTAAAAAAGTTCTGTCTTGGACGTCCGTGTGTCTGTATGTGCGGATCCTTTTTCTTGTTAACACGATAGCGACCGAAATACTTTACTAATCGAGTCTTTTTTTTTCTCTTACGCTTGAGTATGCTCAGGAATAGAACCCTTTCATTTTTCAGGGTCTGATTCGATGTGGTTTAATTGTTATTAAATAAACAAAAATAATAATTAATAAATATTTATTAAAAAAAAAGGGTCCGTGGGTTACGCCCCCGGTGTGTTTTGCCCCCGTGGTGGAAGCCCCCGATTTTAAATTAAGTTATTATAGTTGATTTCGCCGAAATAAAAATATTTTTTACTAGATACAGACGATGAAAAAAGTGTTTCGGAACCAAATACGTAGACAAACTTACTAAATAAGTATTCTAACTAACACAATATTGGATACTATAAACATGCTACAAGGATATTCACTTTATTACTATATTACAATTATTTACTTTAGATGCATTACTTTGTACTTTGTCTAAACGAGGCGCCCGTGCCCGGCCAAACTGGTTTTACACATATGAAGTCATGTTTAAAAAAATTAAAGAAGCTGTGCCGGACTTCAGCCCCATGAAATTCACTGTAGATTTTGAATTAGCTACAATGCTGGCAATAAAAGAGGTATTGCCAGCGGTCACAATACATGGCTGTAATGTTCACTTCCAAAGAGCCATTTACAGAAAAGCGAAGTCTTTAGGTTTATTGGCACACGAAGAAACAACATTGTATGTGAAACTGTGCACCTGTCTAGCATTTCTTCCTAAAGAAGATATAGAAGATGGTTGGCTTTCCGTAATGGAAAACAGGTAATTTTAATTTTCATTTTATTTTAAAGTTTTAACAGCTCATAGATTGTTTTTATAAGTACGCAAAAATAAAAATAATGCTTAGGTATATACGACATGTCATATATATCATAATTTTTGTTTTCAGTATTCCCGATGAAAAAGTCACCCAATTCAACGATTATTTCGTTGAACAATGGCTTGAGCCTCCGGGGATGATCTCAAAGTGGTGTTGCTATAAACAACGACATAGAACCACAAATTTAGTGGAGGCCTGGAATCAACGGCTTCAGTGCTATTTGGGCCGAAAACCATCATTATTATCGTTTTTGGAAATTATAACAACTGATATTTCTACGTATAGCACAGGTCAAGTGAGGTAAAATGCTGATTACTTACATAACGCTTAATATATCAGTAATTCATTTTTTTTACTCTTAGTAAATAATCTTTATCTTATACTTTCAGATTACGAAGAAATGACAGTCCTATAATTAAAAGGAAAAAATCTTCAATAATCAATGACAAACTCATTGCAAAGCTGACAGACAAATATGAAAAGAAACAAATTACAATTATGGAGTTTTTGGAACAAATCCGTCCGTATGTGCAAGTCAAGCAAAAATAATCACCTACTTACTTAGCTTAAAAATAATGATTTTGCATGTTTATTGTTACATAATTACTACATTTTAATTTTATATCTATATCAATGTTGTAACCTCCATAGTCACTGCATATAAATGACTTAAATTACATAATTTAATTACAAAGTTCAAATCATCCTAATATTTTTACTATGTTTTTCTTCTTTTGTTACTTTTGTTATCTGTGATTTTAAATGTTAATTGTTTTTATTATATTTTAGTGTTTGAACATTCTGTTACCAATCTTCTAAATATTTAAGTAGATGCCTACCTATATATGTACTTAGTACGTAAATAGTATATAAGTACTTAAAATAATCCTAATTTTAAACTGTGATTTTTAATTTCGTATCTGTGATTTTGCATGTTATTGTTGCTTTATTTTAATGTTTGGTTTTATTTGTTATCAAAGTTGTATTTACGTAGATACCTATTATTATTTATTAGACATTTAATTTAATTTTTATTACATATTAAGTACCTACGTATTACCTATTATTACCCATTAGTACCTATTATTAGATAAGCAAACGTTTGTTACACCGACATTGTTAATAAAGATTTATAATAATAAACTATGATTTTGATTTTAATAATGAACCATGACTTAGACATTTTTTATAATAGGTTACACTTTGCTATCTGACTGTACTTTTGATAAAAATATTTAACTAATAAATATTATAGTACTAAAACGAAATCGGGGGCTTCCACCACGGGGGCAAAACACACTGGGGGCGTAACCTACGGACCCAAAAAAAATTATGAGGCGTGCACTTTTGGATTTTCCAAATTATTTCAAAATTGCCCCTGCTGCAGGAAAGTGAGTAGCCGGTTTTAATTGTGAATAATAAATAAACATACATACTTAGGTATATTAGCAACACGTTTACCAATAAATATAACTACATTACGTCAAACAATATTTCATAGAAATTGTTGTCTTCGATCATGATCATCGTAGATACCTATTATCACTACATAGTATAAAACAAAGTCGCTTTCTCTGTCCCTATGTCCCTATGTATGCTTAAATCTTTAAAACTACGCAACGGATTTTGATGCAGTTTTTTTAATAGATAGAGTGATTCAAGAGGAAGGTTTTAGTATATAATTTATTATGTTTTAGACAAAGCGGGCGAAGCCGCGGGCGGAAAGCTAGTAATAAATAATGAGTTGTAGGTAAGTATTGCCCCGCGGCATCCCTCGTGGTTTACAAACTCAAACTCAAACATTTTTTTATTCAACTAGACTTCGTTTTTAAGTTTTTTTGAATCGTCAAAATACAGAAATACAGAAAAATAATAATTTACTACCGCTTCGGAACCCTAAAAAAGAATAATTAAAAATTAAAATCGACTCAAAAGTCGAAAGTTCTAAGTTCTAAAAAAATTACGTCGAATTGAAAAAGCTCTCCTTTTTTGAAGTCGGTTGAAAACATATTATTGAAGCTTCTTTAGGCGCGTTGAGAGTAAAATTTCAAGGTCGCGTCATGGCAATACCGTCACGTCATGGAGTACCTAAGGCGACGATTTTGGTATCTTTCAACCTTGCTAAATAAGTTTCACTTCTGACATGTGTGCACACGCTCTTTTTTAGCAATCCATAACGTTTGCTATCAACTAATACGTATATTCTAGTATACATCAGATTCAAACCCACATCCCACTATAGTTAGTATACTAACCATTGCGTCAAAAGGGCAAAACAACAAATTGCCATAAGTTTGCGAATTCAATGCATAATTTAAAAGTTCAATACCAACTTCAGTAGGGCATGGCTAACTTGTTTTGTTGTAATGTCTGTTTGTGTGTTTATACGTATAGTTATTTATATAGCGAAGGTATGTAATACGTTGCATTTCATAAATAATTTTTTATCTTACAATCGTAGTAATTTTCGGATATATGTATCATAATTAAACAAATTTAGATACACCCGAAAATGCTACATTTTGAAAGACGCAGCTATTTTTTTTCCCTACTAATATTATAAAATATGCAAAAGTAACTCTGTCTGTCTGTCTGTCTGTCTGTTACGCTTTCCCGCATAAACCTCTCAACCACAGCTCTCAACCGATTTTGATGTAATTTGGCACAGACAATCTTTAGACCCTGAGAAAGAACATAGGCTACCTTTTATCCAAACACCACGCGGGCGAAGTCGCGGGCGAAGTCGCGAGCGAAATCTAGTCTGTAAGTTTGTAGAGTTCGAGTATCGAGTTCGGTTGAGAGGTTTAAGCGGGAAAGCGTAACAGACAGACAGACAGACAGAGTTACTTTCGCATTTATAATACATATTAGTAGGGATTATAGTACTAAGTTCTAAGTGCCCTTGCTTATTGCGAAGTTTTGAAGGAAGTCCATACAAGCATCCGTATTTATGTTTGAATATTGTCATTTGTGAAAAACCTTCTCAAGATTTGCTCAGCAAATAGAGATATCACGACCTCTTAGTGCTAAACAAAATTTGATAACGGTTAACATCTTTGAAGATAATATCTTTAAAGATAACAGTATTATTTATTTATTTATCTATTTAATTAAATGCTTATTGTTTTAACACTGAGAATAATTTTTGAGACAAGTTTTTTCTCGTATTATGAAATATTATAATCCTATACTAGATTTCCGCGTGGTTTTACCCGCGTTTTCAAAGAAAAACTAGCATAGTTCCCGTTCCTGTAGAATTTACGAGATAAAAATGTCTATGTCCTAATCTGGGTCTTCAGCTACCTACATACCAAATTTCATTGTAATCGGTTATGTAGTTTTAACGTGACAGAATAATCCAGTAGGTAAAGGACTAGCTGTACCCCGCAGTTTTACCCGCATTGCTCAGCTCCTATTGGTATTAGCGTGATGATATAATAAAGCGGATAGCCAAAAACCTTCCTGGATAAATGGAATATATAACAGTAAAATAAATATATTTTTTTAAATTTTGGACTCTTGGTTCCTGAGATTAGCACCTTCAAGTAAACAAACAAACTCTTCAGCTTTACAAAGTCGCTTCCTCTGTCCCTATGTCCCTAGTAGGTATACCAAAAACCGCCTCATAAACTGGTTTAAATATTTAAATCAGATTATGAAGCGGTTTTTTTTAATAGATAGAGTGATTCTAGAGGAAGGTCTAAGTATATAAATTAATAGGTTTTAGACAAAGCGGGTGAAGCCGCGGGCTGAAAGCTAGTATTAGTATATATTACCGTAGAGTTGAATAAACTTCATTATTTAATAATCAAATGTTGTAACATTGTTATTTTAATCGTCACAAAAACACCTGCAAATATTACTGTCAAAATATATTTTCCCAAGCTTATAATTCTGAAGTTTACGCTACAAAGCGTGGGAAATATATTTGAAAACAATGATATTTACGTAAATATTACATTCGATTAAATTAATAATTTTGTGTAGAGACTAGTTAGTCGACATGGGTTTACGTGAAATAAAAAAAATGTCATACTAAACCCAAATCACTTATGGAATAAGGTAGGTTTCTGTTGATAATAATTTTTGAAATTGCAGGTGATTGGAAACTAAACTAAGTAGGTATAATAATTATTTTTACACGCGTTTATTAGCTTCACCTAGGGCATGCACCCGGGTTTACCCGGTTCCGAAAAACCCGGTTTTTTGATGATCTTGAGAACCGGGTCTGAATAGTATGAAACCCGGTTCTCCCGGTTCCGACCAAAATATTAAAATATAAATTATATTTATATTTTGTTGCATTATTTTAACAAATTTATTCTATCTGGCAACGTCAGACTCGCGTGCATCGCGAATTTTCGTGCCACGCCTCAAGCGTGGCTCTGATTGGTTGTCTAACCTTAGATGCTATAAGTTTCCTACGGTTGTATTACCAAAAAAATAGGCTTCGAAAATGACAAAAATTAGGCTACAGAAATATTTTTATTAGATTTGTCGTGAATTTGAAAAGCTGTTGATTTTAATGTTTTATATAATGATCCAGTCATGTTTTTGTTTTTGGTATCAAGCTGAAATTTATATCGAATACTCAAGTCTTCGGTCCCTTGATGCTGTGAAAAAGTCAAACTCACAAGCCAACGCATCAAAAGATACAGCCGTAAATGCTGAAAATTTTTGCAAATTTCGACATTCGCATGGGACTCAAAACCTACAGGGTACTTCTCATGAACACAGAGCCTTTGAATTTGGTAAAAGTAACGTCTTATAACACATAACAGCTGAAGGAAAAATTGCTAGAAACATAAATTTTAAAGTTACAACATTATAAAAAATATGTTTGTACGGAGCCCTCGGAGCGCGAGTCCGACTCGCACTTGGTCGGTTTTTTGTTTTACAGTTTGCAGTTAATAAATAAGGTTTAAGTTTATACATATAGGTACATATGTGATATTATGATAACAAGGTACTTTTAGACAGTGCGCACACGAGCAACTTTGTCTCCGCAACTATGTATTTTGTCTCTCCCACCTATGAAAGTGCGCGCACGTAGCGACGCAAACAAATTGATGGGAGAGACAAAATAGTTGCGGAGACAAAGTTGCTCGTGCGCGCTAGCTCTTATAAGACTGATAAATAAAGAGAAGTATTGAAATTTTGTTTCTTTATTAATTTAATAAATTAAGACACAAGCCGCGTAAAATAAAAGACCCATCAGGTACTTTTACAGTTACTTTTGTTTAATTTCGTATTATTTTCCGAGGTATTATAAAAGAACCGGGTAACCCGGTTCTACCCGGTTCTGAGCTCGATTTGGAACCGGGTTTCAGAAACTTGGAACCGGACTCGGTTCTGCATGCCCTAGCTTCACCTGTTTGTTAGTATACACTATACAGTAATCGATTTTCACATGCGAAATCGGGAAAACGGTCTACAATGCATTATTATTATGCATTAACAGAGTTTAGACACATAATATAAAAAAGTGTGTATGGGGCGAGCACGCGTGTCAGAAGTGAAACTTCTTTGGCAAGGTTCAAAGATACCAAAATCGTTGCGTGTCGGTAGTGCCATGACGTGACTTTGAAATTTTACTCTCAACACGCCTAAAGAAGTTTCACTTCAAAAAAAAAAGACATGTGGCACTCGGGGACTGCCGCGGTAAAGCTATTGCATAGCATGCCTTCAAGCCACACCTCCGAGCCCGTCGGAGTGGGGAGCGTGAGGTTTTTTCGTTACGGAATTTCTCGATTCGGTCCCCGCGCTCAAGGCCCGCGATAGAAGCTATTTAATAGCTTAAAAATATAGTTTTTAGAACTTGTATGTCCGGGCTAACTCAAAAAGTACATACCTGCATGGATTTACTTCTGCACGAATAATAACAAGTCGGGTCAACATATTATAGGCTATAAATTATAATATATCATCACGCTAAGACCAATAGAATCGGAACAATGCGTGTAAAACCGCGGGGCACGGCTAGTAATACATACAATAATACTGCGCAAATATACAATACATTTAAAATGTATTTGTATGAACAAATCCATTTAAACTTCATTATTAATTATTATTACTAGCTAAGTGTTAATTGTTATTACATAGTACATCTTGACAAAGATGGATGATACTTATAACTAGCATATAGCCCGTGGTTTTACTCGCATAGTACACGTTTCAATAAATAATAAAATAAATGTAAAGAACAATTACATATAATACTAGCGGTCCGCCCCGGCTTCGCCCATGGTACATATTTCGCAATAAAAGGTAGCCTATGTTCTTTCTCAGGGTCTAAAGATTATCAGTGCCTAATTTCATCAAAATTGGTCCAGTAGTTTATGCGTGAAAACCATACATACATACATACATACAAACCTTTCCTCTTTATAATCTTAAGTATAGAAGTATAGATTATAAACATATTTTTAACCATGAATAACAATTAAAATAATGCCATCTTTTTGTAGGTAACTAGCTAAGGTAACTAGGTACGAAGAACTAATACCGAAATAATTATTCAAGTTGGACCACTAGTTCCTGAGATTAGCGCGTTCAAACAAACAAACAAAGAAACAAACTCATCAGGTTTATAATATTAGTATAGATAGGTACAAAATACATAGATATAAGTATTGCTAATGAAATCATTATGAAGATCGCGCGTAAAATTAGCAAGATTAGCTAGTCTGTACGTAATAAAAACATCTGACGCAGCCGGAGTAAAGAGAAAATATTGTTTTGTAAAAATCGGTCCAACTGCTAGAGTCCAGAGACTCCTTAATTCGAAATCCTCACTGCCGAGGGTCTTGATCATTTAGGAGTTGTGATTTCCTAGTTATTAAGCTATTGCATAGCTTCTATCGCGGGCCTTGAGCGCGGGTACCGAATCCAGAAATTCCTTAACGAAAAAACCTCACGCTCCCCACTCCGACGGGCACGGAAGTGTGGCTTGAAGGCATAGCATGCAATAGCTTTACCGCGGCAGTCCCCGAGTGCCACACGTCTTTTTTACACCATTTGTGTCGATCTTCTGCGATGTAGATAGCTTCAGGTACGGTAGTTTCTACGGTCGTTATAATTTGGTCCGAACAGCGCATTGGACTGGGGCCTCGGCCCTCGGGGCCTTTTTCCTTCTACCCTGCCAGTGAGAAGGAATTTCTCCAGGTCTCCCCTCTTTCTTGCAATATGACCGAAGAATTCCAAAATTCGTCGCAAGCAGGTGGAGGACAGTCTTTTGGTAATACCCAAGCTCCTTAGGAATTGATTTATTCGTTCTACATTCCAGAGAGAATTAGACATATAAAAAAAAGTTGCTGGGTATATTGGTATATGCTATATATTATGTACCGTGTATATGTATATATCCGTTTGCAATAAGTAAAAATCGGTTATTTTAATTTTTCAAGCAGACGCTCCAATATCATATTTGGTTAGTATAGATTTTTGATTTGAGTTAAACCCGGGCGAAGTCAGGTGCAGCACTTAGTATATAATGGTCCGGGAGCCAGCAGCAGATTTTATGACCAAGTTCCTCTCAAGCGGTAATTAGTAAAATGCATCAAAGTATAGTATTATGAAGCCTCGTGAACGTCAGCTGGAGCTCGGTTGGGGGGAAGAGCGGTTGTAGCCTCCCGTATCAGCTGACGGTTTTTCCACCAAGATACAGCCAGCTGACATATATATTTATCCACAGTTACATATAAGCTATCATCAGGTAAATTTTTGTTTGAGAGGAAATAACGGAAAATAAATTTTTCTTTAAATTTAACTTTCATGTTCGAGACACCAGCTGACGTATAATACACCATGTTGTAACCAGCTGACTATTTTTTTTCGTTGAGATATTGGGTTAGCTACAATTTGACAAATTTTTAGCTGAGAGGAAATGAATGAATGAATGTATTTTTTTTCCTATGTGCGTGGGAGGCTCACCCCCCAACCGAGCGCCAGCTGACGTTCACGAGGCTTTATAATACTATACTCTCATGCGTCTGACGAATTATCTCTTGAGAGGAAATAGTTAACCAAATTTGCACCTGGCTCCCTAACCAAAATAAAACAGTGAAGAGGATATATTTTGTAATATATTTCAACCTTCACTTGCACATAAATATACTTGTGACATTGTCCACAGATGTTCCTCCGTGTTCAGACTACGAATTATTTTCTTTTATTTATTTATACGGAAAAAACAGATAAATATAGATGAATGTCGATACATATTAGCAATATCTGTTGTTTTTTTTAAGGAAAAGCGTTGAATGTAATGATAATAATCTATACTGTGTATGCCACGCGGTTTTACCCGCAATGCTCCGCTCCTGTTGGTCTTAGCGTGATGATTATATAATATAGCTTATAGCCTTCCTTGATAAATGGGCTATTGAACACCTAAATAATTTTTCAAATCGAACCAGTAGGTGCCAGTAGTTCCTGAGATTAGCGCGTTCAAACAAACAAACAACAAACTCTTCAGCTTCATAGTAGGTAATAGGTATGTATATATATAGATCAGGGTTGGAAAAAATCATGATTTAAAAAAAAAATCGAATAAAGCACGATTTATTGAAAGAATCCTAATTAATCATTACTTTTTTGATTTTATTATTTAAGTAACTGTATTTTAATGCGAAACGGAACGCGCCACGTGCCTAAAGAGACAGTACGGGGATTTCCCTTTAGTCCTTCTTTAGTCTAACGTGCTATTGAATGTCAAACAAACTTTTTCCAGTGGTGAAGCAATTGTTTGAAGAGTTTGAAGAAGAGTTTGAAGAGAGAAAGAGTGTTTTCTACATTTGGAATTGTTGACCCTAGTTTTTAATTACGATATCTTAATCTTAATCATTGATTACTATTGAAAAAATCGATTGATTTAAATCAAAATGATTTAATCGTGCCAACCCTGCTATAGATGTAGGTATCCTGTTAACATATCGAAACAAGGAAATATAATTAATGAATAGAAATAAATGCGTAAATTATAGCTAACATGTGAAATACATACAGTTTTAATATTTGTTTATATTATTTTGTATTTGCGTATAGGCATTTGTAAATTAGCATCTATATATTATAATACTGTTAAGTGTGTACTGTTCTAGTCGCTGACCCTGGTTCCGGTATCTATACTAATATTATAAAGCTGAAGAGTTTGTTTGTTTGAACGCGCTTATCACAGGAACTACTGGTCCGATTCGGAAAATTATTTCGGTGTTAGATAGCCCATTTATCGAGGAAGGCTATAGGCTTATATATCATCACGCTAAGACCAACAGGAGCCGAGCAATACGGGTAAAACCGCGGGGCACAGCTAGTCTAATATTATAACAATAATAATATGATCAATGTCACGGCTATCTAGTATCCGTTTTACTCATCTCAGTACCTAACGCATGTACGTATGTTTCCTTATTTACACAAACGAACATGCAAATTGTTGTAATAATTAACAGTTTCTGCGCACCTACGTTACTCTAATGTTTATTTTGTATTTAGCGCTCATGGTTTCATTGCTAATGTAGGAATTTTTGTAGGTATACAGTAATCGATTTGCGATTTTAACAAGGATTTGATGTATTTAATTTTGATATAGGTACTTAGGGAAGTAAATAGAGTTATAGGAAAAACTAAATACTTAATTGAAATACAGTAGATGAATGTTTATGAATTGGATTTATAGATTGAGAAGTTTTGAAGGATTTTCGAGTAACATAGGGCCATTAACTAGGAAGTTAAATGTGAACTTCATACTTCACTACCAGTTACCACTACATAGTATAAAACAAATCTATCGCTTTCTCTGTCCCATGTCCCTATGTATGCTTAAATCTTTAAAACTACGCAACGGATTTTGATGCGATTTTTTTTAATAGATAGAGTGATTCAAGAGGAAGGTTTTAGTATATAATTTATTAGGTTTTAGACAAAGCGGGCGAAGCCGCGGGTGGAAAGCTAATCATTTTATATTTACGAAGTAGTTAGAATCAGAACTTAGCTAATCTAAATCTAAATACAGCTCTAATGAAAATCCATACACTTTAGCCATAGTCAATAACCCTCATTTTGTCAGTCGGTTAGCCTTGCATGCAATAATACATACGTCATATACTTTCGCACATGATCGCCAAATCGATTGATAATAAAAACGATCAAATAAGAAATAGGTAACAAAATATTTGATCGTTATTATAAATTAGCAAGGATATACGAATATTGTTTAAATTTGATGAGCTGCATATTAAAGTAAACAGTACATCATTAAGAGCAAACAAAAGAGCCGTTTTTCATTGCATTGTGCCACTAGAGCAATATATTTTTACACGCTTTATATTAGCTTCACCTGTATGTTTGTTTGTTTGTAACCAGGGGCGTAGCTACCGCCGTATCTGCCGTATCAATTATACGGGGCCCCCGCACCAAGGGGGCCCCCAACGTGCGCTTTTGTGAGAAATCTTAATACCCTTCCTAAGGGCCCCCAAACAAATTTTTATACGGGGCCCCGCCAAGGCACGCTACGCTTCTGTTTGTAACCGACTTCTTTGGGCGCGATTTTGACCCACTTTAAACGGCCAGATTTCGTTCAAACTTTGTAGATTTATTGAGGACCGATGACAATACACTAATTTGATAAAATTTTCTATTTTTTAGTTCAGTTTTCTATAAAAAGCGTGTTTTTTAGTTTTTTTAAACTATTATTATTTACTATTAATCTATGGTAACTTTAGCCATGTTCCTACGTTTTCCTTTTTGTCATATCTTAATTATTAAAAAAGATATGAATCTTTCAAAACGTAAGAAATTGGACAGATTTTCCGTTATGTTCCGTCATCCATAAAACTAATTTTTGAACATTATATAAAAAAAAGGAAAACGTAGGAACATAGCCTATAATTGTCTCTACTAAATTATGAAAAAAGTAATTAAATCGGTCCAGTATTGGAGGAGGAAACAGGGGACTACGGAACGTCGAATTTGCGTTATTTTCCTAGGTATTTTCAGCCCGAGCTGCAGTTGTCCCTGTCGCGCTCTACGGGGGAGTCTTGAGGCATAGCGCGACAGCAATAGAAAAGACGTGTGGCACTCGGGGACTGCCGCGGTAAAGCTATTGCATAAATGCATAGCATGCCTTCAAGCCACACCTCCGAGCCCGTCGGGGTGGGGAGCGTGAGGTTTTTTCGTTACGGAATTTCTAGATTCGGTCCCCGCGCTCAAGGCCCACGATAGAAGCTATGCAATAGCTTAAAAGCTATGCAATAGCTTAATAATAGAAAAACCTAATTTTGAATTCTCTCACTCGTTTTGTTGGCTCTTAACTATTAAAAAAACGGGAGTTTTCACTAGACTCTGACGTCATAATCTCAACCGTGTTTTGACTACAGGATTTGTCCACAAAAACCTACAAACAAAAGAGGTTTACCATAATGTCAACATAATCTAATTAATATGTACAGTACGGTTGGAATTATAATTTCTCCGACATATTGTTACATCAGTGACCCTGAATAGTTACAAAATAATAATGAGCGGTCTGCATTACAATTCAATTATTCTTTGATTAGATGGGTAAGATCACTACATAGTATAAAACAAAGTCGCTTTCTCTGTCCCTATGTCCCTATGTATTCTTAAATCTTTAAAATTACGCAACGGATTTTTGATGCGGTTTTTTAATAGATAGAGTGATTCAAGAGCAAGGTTGTAGTATATCATTTACATATTAGATTTTTGAGTTTGTAAACCACGGTCCACGAGGGATGCCGCGGGGCAATACTTACCTACAACTTAATATTTATTACTAGCTTTCCGCCCGCGGCTTCGCCCGCTTTGTCTAAAACATAATAAATTATATACTAAAACCTTCCTCTTGAATCACTCTATCTATTAAAAAAAATCGCATCAAAATCCGTTGCGCAGTTTTAAAGATTTATACTATGTAGTGATTATAAATGCTTACCTTTTATCATGTAATTTATATAGAAGTAGGGTTCCGCCCGCGGCTTCGCCCGCGCAATCAAAGAAAAACCCGCTTCCCGTTCCCGATTACATCATTTTCCCGGGATAAAAAGTAGCCTATGTCCTTTCTCGGGTATCAAAATATCTCCATACCAAATTTCATGCAAATTGGTTCAGTAGTTTAGGCGTGATTGAGTAACAGACAGACAGACAGAGTTACTTTCGCATTTATAATATTAGTAGGGATATACGTAAGTACAATATGTTGCAAAACTTAAATTACTTTTTAACATATTTGTAATAGGCTTTATTATCTTCAACTTTGCATATTGAGTAATAAATTATTATAATCAACAAGGTTTTATAATTAAAAAAACATATTTTAGGGGAATGTATTGTGAAATTGTTCAAGTAGGTATTGGATTACGAAATATTTGTCCATTTTTCACTAATTAAATGTAATTTGAATTTTGAATGTATTACGATTAGAACAAAGTTAATCGAAACTAAGTCTACAACTACCTATTTTGAACTATTTTTTTATGTTTTACGAATGCGGTTATGATTTCTATAAATAACATTGAGAGAAAAATTACTTACTGTCGTTTTACTTCAAATCTAAACGAAACTCCCGATTTTTCGTAAAAATAAATACCTATTATAGTACATAATATTATTAACAACAACTTCAGTCTTCAATTATGTAGGTACATTAATTAAATTTCGAATATAATTTGTGTTGCCATTAGAAAAAAAAATTTATTTTTGTCTATGACCTTTATCGTATACTTAAATATTTAAAACTACGCAACGGATTTTGATGCGGTTTTTTTAATAGATAGAGTGATTCAAGAGGAAGGTTTTAATATATAATTTATTAGGTTTTGGACAAAGCGGGCGAAGCCGCGGGAGGTAAGCTAGTAATTTTATAAATGTTTTGTTAATTTAAAAATGTTATGTTTTTATAAATGTCATTTATGTTCTGAATGCGTTTCTTAGTCTGCTTGTTTTCAAAAAATAATTAACTAATTAATGTCCTAACTTGGTCCTAACAATAGGCACAGATAATAAAGTACCACCACAGGTACCACAGTCCAGCTGATATATCATAATAGCACAGATAATATTATACTAGTAATAGATAATAATAGCATTTTTATCATGCGGAAAATATTTCGTCACATAATAACACAATGATCAAACCATTTATGAGAGCAAACAGACTCACATGTTTTGACACTTAGGTGTTGATGACGTCACGCACGTGATGCTAAAATTGTTGTTTTGGGGCTTGTCATACTTTAAGGATGTACCTATGGAACATAGAAAGGATTGTGAAATTCTTTTTACTTTAATAATTAATATTATAGCCGAATTCATATCAATTAATAAACCCATAATAATAAGTAGTAGTAATTATTGTAGTTAAAAAAATTAAATAACCAAAACACGCTTGAATAAAACAAACTCATGAAAATATTGTAATTTCACCGAGCCTTGATAAGTGTACAAAGTTTGAATTTAATCTGTCCGTTTAGCTTAACACGTTCGCTGCGAAACAGGGCTTGAAACACCCTGTCCGTGTCTCGTCGTTATAGCGGTAGGAAAAAACTAAAACTTCTCTGTCGTGCGGGAGGCATAACTTCCATCTGGTTCAGTGTAGAAAAGTGATATCTATATATCTGAGATGTACTATTGATTCCTAGTTCAATGGTATACCGACCTTAATACCGGGTTTCTTAGACCTCGTGCCACCGTGCACTGAACAAATAAAAATTCTAACACAGTGCGGAACGAGGTTGCGAACACCTCGTACCACCGCGCACCTCGTACCGCACCCTAAGCTAGCTTCACGCGGTTACTGTTGTGCAACGCATTCGAGACTATTTGTGGAAAAACTTATTGAAGCTTTTACAAAGAAGGACTTGAATGTGGATACAGGTACCTAATTTTCAAACTACTCGTTATAATAAATATCGTTAATAGAAACGTGAATGTGACATGTTGAGTAACTTTCTTCAAATAGGTTGATAATCATGATTACTATTAGTGTGTTTGTTCATTGAATCAACTAGCGGCAAATCCAAAACACCCGGCAATCGGTGTATGGCTCATCAAAATTTAACTCTTGCCCAAGTCAACAAGCCAACAAACAAGGTACATCATCTCTTAAAGGGATCAAAGAAGAGGAGATGTGTAGGATGTTACGAAAAACTCCGCATCTTCTTAACAAGTCGTGAGGCCGACAAAAAAAGTAAAGGAAATTCTCACAGAATGCACTGGTTGCAAACAATATTCTGGTTTGGCCTGTTTTAATAAAAAACATCCATAAGTTTGATAAATAAATACGATTAAATAAAATCGATATTTCTTTTCCCATCACTAAATTATATGAAAAACTGCTATTGTTCAGTGCGGTATGGGGTACATCAGACCCCACATTTTATTTTACCCATAGAATCTAAACTAACTAATCTAACCACGGGCGGCGGTAGATTTAGGTTAATGGACTCATTGTTAATAATAATCACGACAAAAGCCGCACACTTTGTCTTATTTGGCGCCAAAAAAAGGATTTTGGTCTCCTACGGGCGGTGGGGTTTAATATGCCTCGTGCCGCCACAATCTCTTGTATAGGACAAGGTTTAAAACGACCCGTAACGCAGTAATGGAAAGTACAGAATATATATCTGTGCCGCAGCGAACGTGTTAAAGCACGGTATTAAATCGCGCCTAAATAATTCAAATTTCAAACATACAAGCGTAGTAATCATAAATCAAGTTACAAAAATACAAGCGAATCTCAATTTAATATTCCATAGATTTTTAATATTTATAATACCCCATGAATGGAGTCTTTATCGTGAATGGCATTGCATAAAATAACTTTTTAATATCTCAAATTAACGCGCGGTAAAACAAAATTCGAAATTGGAATTTGGAATTCTGCCGCGCCGTAATCATAACTTTTGTTTTATTAATTCGTTGTTTTAATAATAATATCCTTTTATAATATAACTAGCGGTCCGCCCCGGCTTCGCCCGTGGTACATATGAAAAATAGATGTTGGCCGATTCTCAGACTTACCCGATATGCACAGAAAATTTCATGAGAATCGGTCCACCCGTTTCGGAGGAGTATGCAGACTAACATTGTGACACGAGAATTTTATATATAAGATGTAGTTAAATCAAAGAAAATAAAAAACACAGTGCATTATTGATGTGTGTGTGTTTTATAGAACGCTGAACGAATGAAATAATTTTAGTGTTTTTGTGTTTGTGGAAATAAAATGAAAATGAAAATATCATCTGCAGCGTGCTCCAGTATTGCAGATAAGATTTTATGTTTAAACTGGTTAGTACATTACAAATTACAATTATGTACAACGCGAATCATGTAAAAAGAACGCTCGCGCTGGATGAAAGTGATGGGGTGTGTTTTGGCATGTATCGAGTTTAGCACGAAAGTTATTTGCTGCTTATTTTATTTTTGAAGTAGGCTCTCGAGTCGTGGCTTCGCAACTACATATTTGTTATTCTTATACCACCTCATAACACCAAATAGACCAATAAATCGCCAATGCGCAGCTTAACCGTCAGCGTTCTTTTTACATGACGCGACCTATACACAAATGTATGAAAATATTTTTAAATCTAACTTTAATCGTTTTGCTGTGGTTTTGATTTAGTTTCGCTTGTACATGTGTTATGCGATTAACTAGGGAGACACGAAAATTCAACAAAATATTATGATGTTTTCAATTTACAATACCTATTAAGTGGTTTACAAGTGTATTTAATCTTTTTTAATTATTTTTTTTATTTATGTACTCAATTAGGTATAACTCGACGCTATTTCTTACTTCACACACTATGATATATAAAAAGCTTCACACACATTTCATAGTCGAAATAAAGTTTAATTTATATTTCTTACTAGCTTACCGCCCGCGGCTTCGCCCGCTTTGTCTAAAACCTAATAAATTATATACTAAAACCTTCCTCTTGAATCACTATCTATTAAAAATAACCGCATCAAAATCAGTTGTGTAGTTTTAAAGATTTAAGCATACAAAGGGACATAGGGACAGAGAAAGCGACTGTTTTATATTACTACTAGCGGTCCGCCCCGGCTTCGCCCGAGGTACCTACATGTTTAAACTATCCTATCTCTCAAGTTGGATCGAACTGCACATGGTGTGTGAATTTTATTATAATCGGTTAAGTGGTTTAGGAGTCCATTGAGGACAAACATTGTGACACGAGATTTATATATATATATTAAGATGTAGTGTTTTTTGTACATTTGAACTCACAAATCAACAAAAACTATTAAAAATAAAAGCATTTAACGAAAGTGTGCTATACAATTAATAAACACACACCGTTCGAACAAGGCTGTCCGCCATTGTAATTCAGAGCACAAATAATATTATGACATTGCTATTTGAATAATTGCAACTACACCTTATTTGGTGAGAATTTTAATATAGATTAGATATCGGGTTGCAAAAATGTTGGTGTATAATTTAGAATGGAAGTGTGTATTAAAACTTCACTACATAGTATAAAACAAAGTCGCTTTCTTTGTCCCTATGTACCAATGCTTAAATCCATAAAACTACGCAACGGATTTTGATGCACTTTTTTCAATAGATAGTGATTCAACAGGACGGTTTTAGTATATAGTTAATTTATTAGGTTTAAGTAAAAGTGTGCAAAGTCGCGGGCGGGAAGCTAATTTTGGTATAAGCTAGCTATCCACCCGCGGCTTCGCTTGCGTTGTCAAGGAAAACCAACAGGAATTAGACAGTATATTAGACGGTATATTAGACGGTATCAGACGGTATATTAGACGG
>CAJQZN010040390.1:0-45974 GCA_907164685.1 Colias eurytheme
AATATGAATAAAATGTAAACAGTGTTGAGCATTAAACACTGGATTTGCAATTTTATCAAGTATCATAGATACAGAAAGGTTTGGGGGCATTGCTACGAACGAAATAGTTTTTATTATTTTAGTACAAGAGTTGGTGACATTTTTGTATTGTAAACTTAAAAAAATGACTTCTTAAACCCGGAAAAACACTCGATGTTTATTTAAAATTACTTTATTGTGATGTTATAAAAACAATATTCGCTCGTAGAAATGAGAAATTATTTCGTATTTAGACTACAATAATTAATGCTATTACGTCCTATAAAGAGAGCATGTGAACTCAATGTACTTTTGATAACACCGCATATCCATACATTTTTTATTGAAGAGAATAATTAAAGAGAAATAACGCATCGTGATTTAATTAATTAACCATTATATAAATATTTTTACACAATTTAATATAACACAAAAAGACTAAAGACATTTTCTGAGATCTTACAGTTTAATTTTATTTTTTGTCTTATAAATTATTAGTGAAGTCATTCTAGCTTTATGTATCATGTAAATTGGTACATTTGATGTCATATAACAATTGTCGAGAATACTATAATTTATTGATTTGTATATTATACGGTAAATTTTTTAGACTTTATATTTATATAATACTTCAATAATTTCCACTATATCGTTAGCGAAGCTTTATAAACCTTGCATATACAAATTAAATTTTATACAAATAGCACAATCTACTTTTTAAGGGCAGTGATTCACAACAAAATACCTTTAACACAGTTTTAACTCAACCACATAATATAAAAATAATTTCACAGATTTTTTTAGTTATTATCATATTCCATATACATAAGTTCACAATTTTAATTAAATTCCACAAATTTATATTTATTTTTTATTAAATTACATACAAAAAAGTCCACACGCTCTCATACTATATTATACTAAAACGTAAACTGTATTTCCCAATCTGCACTCATTTGCGCCGCGGGTTTCCTCACGACGAGTACATCGTTACCGCGATGTATTGTCATCTGTAGCGGCGTGGCTCGACCGTTTTGGATGAGTTTCGCCGATTTGGGAGGCGACTTTATGCCCGCTATTACGATGCGTTCCAACCAAGTGCGAGTCGCGTAGGAGCCGTTGGTGATACTGAAATTGGATGGGAAATATTATATATTGGCAACAATCTATAAATATTAAAAAAGTAAAAAAAAATGTGTGTGCCGAGCACACGTGACAGAAGTGAAAATTCTTTGGCTTGATTCAATAATACCAAAATCGTCGACTTATACCACGGCGTGACGGTATTGCCATGACGCGACGTTGAAATTTAACTCTCAACGTGCCTTAAGAAGTTTCACTTCAAAAACTTCAACTATTAAAACAATGTTCAAAATCATATTAGACCGGGAGATACTGACACAAAATTTCGAGTCATTTGTAACAAGGATGGCGGTTCTACAGGGGTCTTAGTACGCAATGACAAAAAGAAAAATGATGGTGTGAACGCTGGTACCGGTGTCTTAGTCGCGTGGGCGTTTGTCGAACTCGTCGGAAAAATAGCGAAAGTCAAACGATTTGTAACACAAAAATTTTAGAATTTACCGATAGCCCATAAAAAAGTAGTAGGCGGTAGTGTCATGCCATACTTTTCCGGTGTGACTTACAGCCCGCCATACCGACGCGAATGTGTTGATTTAAATAAAACAATCATTCAACCATTTGTACCAGGCTAACTTTTGCACAGGTAACTATCGTCGTGCAGCCATTTACGAAAATCGCCATGCCATACTTTTCGGACGATTCCAAATGGTCGCCATACCGCCGAAAATCTGCAAAAAATTTTTATTTCGCCAAACTTTTTGTACCAGTATTGCATTTGGATTTATGGAGAGTATTTGATAAAATGTGACCATTATTATATTTGCCATACTTCTAGTAGGGGAAAAAAGGGCTGTTATACTTGAAAACTTAATTTATTATTAATTTATATAAGTGAGGATTTCCAACACTTAGATCTTTGAAATTTTGTATTTATATTTGTTGATCCTCAAACTTACAGGAAAAATAAGTGCCATACTGTTACAAATCGTTTGACTTTCGCTATTTTCCGACGAGTTCGACTAACGCCCACGCGACTAAGCCGCCGGTACCAGCGTTCACGCCATCGTTTTTCTTTTTGTCATTGCGTACTAAGACCCCTGTAGAACCGCCATCCTGTTACAAATGACTCGAAATTTTGTGTCAGTATCTCCCGGTCTATATTTCGAACAATTTAACATCGAAACAATTTTAAATTCTACTCAATTAAATATGTATATTCTAAAAATATTAAGGGCCGATTTTTCAATGCTTGGATAAAACTTATCCGTCCAATAAAGTAAAATACGATACACGATAATATTAAAATGTCACGTAAACTGTCAAATACGGGCAATTAGAAGACGTTTTTAAAATGGTAGTTTTATACATTATTCGACGAATAAGTTTTAACCAAGGATTGACAATTCAGCCCTAAATCTAAGTCCTAACCTTGGCAGTTTTATTAAATTCTTACACAAAAATCTTATAAATAAATAATCAATACTTTCAAATAAAACAAAGAATACTCACGTATATTTCATAGATGTCGGCTCGTATGTAATTTTAGCGTAAATGTATTTGTTGTTCTTGTATTCATAAGTTTCTCCGTCGTCTATATAAAGGGTGCCGCTTGCTGTGTTCTGTTACAAAAATGGATATATTATTATATTATAATTGTAAAAAAAAATATATATTTGCAGAATATATTGGTTTGGTTTTGATAAACAAGTGATTTTGATTGTATGTAAATATTTTAATGTGATGTCTTATGTAGGTAAAAAAACAATTGAGATTTTTTAATCTATATTCTTTCAAGTTGAACTGATATTAAATTTTTTTCAAACACATCAAATCAGTCAATTAAAATTTTGAGCAATCAAAAGATCGAATTTTACAAGTACAAAAAGTGACATCAATTTTCTTACAAAACTACACAATCAAAACCACTTAATTAGTCAACAAACAACAAAAAATTCCACAAAACGACAATATCAACGAGCACAATCATAACCCCATCCTTACCCAGTCAAAAAATATATTAAAAACCACAAAAAATCCACAAAACTTACATTATCATCCAAAGTCACCACAAATGTATACGGATCGTTTTCCATAAGCGGTGAAGATCTTCGAACTCGCTCCTTGCGAGGTATTATACTACCGCCGCGTTGATAAACTGGAATCTGGGAAAAAACATGCATTTTTGACGTGACAACGTCTTATAATTCGATAGAGCCGGTTGCACGCACGAAAAAACATGACTCATGCGGCGTTACCTCGCTCTGAGGCGTTCCATGTAAGGCTTGAAGTGCAAGCGAGAGCGCGGAACGAGCGACAAAGAAGCACTATCGGACGTTGTCACGTTCAACTATCGTCAGTAAACCGACTTTACAGACCACCAATTTTTTTAATAGTTTTGGTAATAAATTGAACAACTAAACATAAAACGTTCAAAACCAATTCACTAAAGCGATTGTTAGTTTCAACTATTCCAAAAAAATGGTAAAAGTTTTAACTCAGCAGCAAATTTCTTGGCTAAGAAGTTTTTAGTCAAAAGAAAAATATGAACTTGTAAATGATTAAATTCACCTTAGATAGGTATCATCTTACTAATCTAGTTGAATAAATAAATGTTTGTAGTGGTAAGCGATTGAGATATTAATTATTATTTAGTCCAAAAAATAATGGTAGTAATAAATTAATAGTAATTTCGTGGATCGCATAGCCTCTGACTCAAAAAAAGAAAATAGAAAAATTTCAGTAGATTTACTCTAGATACAGTGAGTATGTGGTAGAATTGATTATTCAGTAAAATATAAATCTATACTTAATGTTATAAAGCTGAAGAGTTTGTTTGTTTGAACGCGCTAATATCAGGAACTACTGGTCTGATTTGAAAAATTCTTTCGGTGTTATATAGCCCATTTATCGAGGAAGGCTATATATAGGCTATATAATATCATCACGCTAAGACCAACAGAAGCGGAGCCACGCGGGTGAAACCGCGGGGCACAGCTAATTAAATATAATAATAATTACCTTGGCCATAGTAACCTCTTGGTTAATATATCCGTTCGCTCTATGCGGTTGGAAAGTATCCACATCGTACCATAATGTACGAGATTCGATTCCCGGCAAGTACACTTTTACGGAAGACACGCCGGGCTCGACTACAGGTCGGATTAGGAGTTTGTCACCTGTGGAATAAAAAATTAAATATGGTTATATTATTTACAGGGAAATAGAGTCATTCTAAGATTTTTTTAAGGGCTGATTTTTCAATCCTTGGTTAAAACTTATTCATCGAATAACGTATTAAACTACCATTTCAAAAATGTATTCTAATTGTCTGTATATTCCGTTTACAGGTGACATTTTAAAATGTTCATGTAATACTTTATTAGACGGATTAATTTTAACCAAGGATTGAAAAATCACCCATAAATAATAGTAAAAAGTTATGTAATAAATTGGTAACAATTTAATACGTACATAACTTCATCTGAAGTTCCTAATCGTTACGTTGAAATGACGCCGAGAATCTTGAAAATGTTCTCATAAATCGTGCAACCATTTGAAAATAAAATAATTATGAATAATGAAATACAGCAACATAATATTAAATACACCACGACTGTCTAAACTATATAAAAAAATCATATTCATCTACTACAAAGCTTTTTTATTTTATTTCTCTAATATATCTAATATTATATCTATATGGTATAGAACCTTTTATTCGGCGATAAGTTATAAATTTAGATACCGTCCAGAGAACTCCATTTATTAATGACATATTTTTAACTTGGTATCTTGAGTCAAATTTTTAATTTAGGTCTCGAGGAAAGTAGTTTATTGAAGTGAAACTTCTTTATCGGGGTTGGAAAAAAATTTAGTGTAACATTTTTCCGTTACGCGCCATCTTTTTCTTATCCCTACCACGCGTGATTTGACGTATTTCTGTAAAGTTGCGTATAATAAATTATTTTTTTAAGAATAAGGTCATAAAGAAGTTTCACTTCTTTCGTGTGTACACTAGTACACGCACACATTTTTGAAGTGAAAACTTCTTTAGCGGCGTTGAGCACTTTTTCTGTAATGGGTATAAAATGTTAAACTCGCGTCAGGACACGTGACCTGATCGAAAAAGCGTAAGACGGATACCATTCCAAAATATCAAACATGCTCAACGTTAATAATCAAGTTTTCACTTCTGCCGGCACTCCCCCAGTGCAACCCGTCTTTATTTTAGTCTTTTTTTTGAACACTTACCCAATAAATAAGCATCGTCGATAGTGTAAGTATCTGTCTCTTTAGGATAGTGTTGAAACAGCGGCCGCATCACTGGGGCGCCATCTATCGAGTGCTCGTAGAACAGCGTGTACCTTGGGAATTATATTATTTTAATATTTTAATTTTATAGCATTATAAGTGTAATCTTAATATATATAAATCTCGTGTCACAATGTTTGTCCTCAATGGACTCCTAAACCACTTAACCGATTATAATAAAATTCGCACACCATGTGCAGTTCGATCCAACTTGAGAGATAGGATAGTTTAAACATGTAGGTACCACGGGCGAAGCCGGGGCGGACAACTAGTATTATTTGATATTTTAATTTTATAGCATTCAAATGATTTATAAATGTATTTTTTTTTTAATAGAAAAAAAATTCGATCTCGAGGCAGGGTTTGAATTTGGGTCTTTAGACCCTTACCGTGGGATGTCCCTTTAGCCTATTGACACACAAAACCAAGAGAATAAAATAAATTCAGTGAGATTAACACCTTATTTCGTAATACATACTAATGTCCAAAGTCCTACACACTCATAAGAAAACTCTGCCTAAAAGACGCGTGAGCAGTGTTTTGTTACGGACAATTTGTTTGTGTTTATTGTTCGTTCATACAATTAATCTATATGATAAAAAAAGGGTCAAAATCTCACCAAAAGTCCAATAAAGCGTATCTCCGCCTCACAGCATCCCTGATCCTAGCTACAGTAGTTGCATCATATAACCACGGTTCACGTCTTTTGGTTTCAATATGTGAGTGTGCCCGCATGAACGGTTGGAACGCACCCGCCTGATATACAGACAGACAAACATACATGATAAATAAATATTCAGGACAATTTTTCACACACGGCACGATCTGATCCCAAACTAAGCTTTCGCTTGTGTTATAGAAACCAGACTGAATATTTGCCCTGGGTGGGAATCGAACCCACGACCTGTGGCTTGGAAGGCAGGGTCACTACCAACTAAACCGGTCAGTCAATTATTAAATTAATTTATTAATTATTAATTATAATATTACATGAAACAGGTATATTATAAAGGCTAGGAACTCAAACAGACAGAGACTAATATGACTGATTAACATATCATAATATAGTATAAACTCTTCAATACAATATTTACAGATTAATTAAACAGGTTAAGTGATAGATTATACAGGGTAAAGTTGTAGATTATACAGGTAAAGTGGTCGATTATACAGGGTAAAGTGGTAGATTATACAGGTAAAGTGGTCGATTATACAGGGTAAAGTGGTAGATTATACCAGGGTAAACTGATATTATTTATACAAGGTAAAGTGGTCATTATACAGGGTAAAGTGGTAGATTATACAGTAATAGAAATTACACGCGAGACTGGGTTAAATATTAGTTTGAAATGTAATTACAATGTACTGCGATTCTACACAGCTACCTTATTGATTAGCAAATCGCAGCAAGTCAACGACTATTAGCAAAGTGAAGGTAGTTGGGTCGAACGTCGTATAAACAACGTCCGAGCCCCCCCCCCCCCCCCCGGGCACGATCCGTACGACTGAGCCACGAGTCAAAGGAAAGCGGCAATTTATAGTATTCGACAGCTAAGCATGTTCTGACAGGTGACAGTGACAGCTATATTGACAACTATTCATCCACAAAAATATTAAGGGCCGATTTTTCAATGCTTGGATAAAACTTATTCGTCGAATAATGTATAAAACTACCATTTTAAAAACGTATTCTAATTGCCCGTTGACAGTTTACGTGACATTTTAATATTATCGTGTAATATTTTATTGGACGGATAAGTTATATCCAAGCATTGCAAAATCGGCCCTAAATCAAAAGTTACGTCTAACAACAGGGTAATGTAGTTGAGACTGATAAAATATGAAAAAAAATAAACATAAAAACAACAATTGACATATGTGGTGAACTTCTCAATTAGACTGGTTAACAATATATTTTCACAACAATTCATGTGACTATCTTTAAAGATTTATATTTTTTAAGATTTATGTGACTAATCTTTATTCTTACCTGATACCACCTAGTCATCAATTCAGCTTCAGGATATTTAAAGAAACCGCCCACATCCGAACCGCAGAACGAAACACCGGCGCTCGCTAGCGAGAGGCACATCGTTATTGACGCAGCCAAAAAGCCCCATTCCGCCATATTGTCACCTGTCCATACTGCTGCGTATCTGTGTAGTGGGAGAAACTATATCAAAATGGGTTCAGCTGTGTATTTTGCTGTTTATATTTTTCACCTGACCATACTGCTGCATATCTGTGTAGTGGGATGAATTGCATTAAAATTGGTTCAGCTTTTACTTTGATGTTTTTATTTTTGCTTGGTTTTACCTTAAGGATTACAACTACAAAGTTTCTTGTCAGTTCTGCTCTGTAGAAACTGCTTTCCAAAATGGTGGTAAATAATGTTTACTATAATGTGTGTTGATTAAAAATAGTTTATCAAATAATTCACATTCTTAGAATTTCATATTGAACGACATATTTTGACAAAATTCACGAAATAGTTGATGTTCTCAATATTAAAATTGTAAGTTTTAATTTATATAACTTATGCACACGTACGTATAGGTGTATATTGGATTACACAAAACCTTATCATAATTATAGCAATAAATTATACATAAGACAAAACTTTAATCGAAAAATATACCAATTTTCATAGAGAATACTAGTTGAAATAAGTAAAAAATTGGTTGTCTGTAAAGTCGGTTTACTGACGATAGTTGAACGTGACAACGTCCGATTGTGCTTCTTGCGTGTGAGCGCGGAACGAGTGACAACTCGTTCCGCGCTCTCGCTTGCACTTCAAGCCTTACATGGAACGCCTCAGAGCGAGGTAACGCCGCATGAGTCATGTTTTTTCATGCGTGCAGCCGACTCTATCGAATTATAAGACGTTGTCACGTCAAAAACTAACTTACCTTTGAGTCCCAGCGAAAACCGATCTGGATAATATAAAAGGTCTATATTTGCCATCTGTCCGTTGCACCATACCCTGATGGGATGCACGAATGTGGGATAGACCATATTCGTTGTGCACATGTCTGTGGGATTGAGTGGGATTCGAATAAATAGGTTTATAGACATAAATATAAATTTATAAAGAATAGAAAAAATTCGATCGAACCCCTTCACTTGCGATGCGGGTTCGAGTCCCGCCTCGTGATCGAATTTTTTCTATTCTTTATAAATTTATATTTAGAAAGCATTTGAATGCCATAAAACCAAAAATACAAATTCAGGTTTAGAAACATTTATTTCGAAGAATTTACAAAAGTAAATAGGTAAAAAAGAGCGTCTGTGCTGAACATACGTGTCAGAAGTGAAACTTCTTGGCAAGATTCAAATACCATAATCGTCGCCTTACTCTATGACGTGACGGTATCATGACGCGACCTTGAAATTTTACTCTTAACGCGCCTAAAGAAGTTTCACTTCAACAAAAATGTAAAATACGGTAAAATTATGAATACGAGTTTCTTGATCATATAATGTTATGTGACTAATCAGTTACCATAAAAAATCTAACAAACATTAAATATTTAGGGACGATTTTTCAATGCTTGGATAAAACTTATCCGTACAATAAAGTATAACACGATAATATTAAAATGTCACGTAAACTGTCAAATACGGGCAATTAGTATACGTTTTTAAAATGGTAGTTTTATACACTATTCGACGAATAAATTTTATCCAAGCATTGAAAAATCAGCCCTTATGTAAATATATGATAAATTCGTATGTATGTTCACCTGTGTTCCCAAAACGCGGCGATACCGTCTTGTCCGTCTTGCGGCGGTTTGTAGTGACGACAATCTTTGGGCATCGTTATTTCTGGACCGCTGAATACCTATGAAATAAAAAAAAAATCTTTTTAATAATATTATTTAATGGTATTGCCATGACGCCACCTTGATTACTGTCAACGCGCCAAAACAAAATAACCACTTCAAAAATGACCACAAACACAAAACCTCAATATTCAAAGTCGGTTCAACTCACACTAGGTTCATTCATATCGTTCCACAAATGCACATCTTTGCTTGTCCCGGGGAATTTTTTTGAAATTTAACTCTCAACGCGCCTAAAGAAGTTTCACTTCAAATATAATCACAAACACAAAACCTCAATATTCAAAGTCGGTTCAACTCACGCTAGGTTCATTCATATCGTTCCACAAATGCACATCTTTGCTTGTCCCGGGGAAATTTTCGAACAAGAACCTTTCCGCATAGTATTTATGAGCTGCCGGGTTGAAAAAGTCCAAATATGATGAAGATCCTGGCCAACACCAACCTGGGAAAGAAAAATAGTTAATTTTCATAGAATTAAACGTAAAGAATATAGCGGATTTTATAATAGAATAGCTTACCGCCCGCGGCTTCCCCCGCTTTGTCTAAAACCTAATAAATTATATACTAAAACCTTCCTCTTGAAGCACTTTATCTATTAAAAAAAACGCAGCAAAATCCGTTGCGTAGTTTTAAAGATTTAACCCATTGACCACCGAGCGGCCCGATCGGGCCGAGACACAATAGATTTTCTATTGTGTCTGTGATCCGAGGACTGACGGATTAAGCATACAAAGGGATATAGAGACAGAGAAAGCGACTTTGTTTTATACTATGTAGTTGATACGTAAATGAAAGGCGGGCTTCAACGTCAGACTGATTTATTACGAAGAAACAGATTTACCCTCAACCATACTAATTAATTTGTTACTTATTCTATACTACCGTTATTACAGTAGTGATAACTTTAAAAATATATTCACTCGCTATCTTTAAAAGATCTCTTCTTTATACTATCTCTAACTATTATAAAAACTACAACTTTCATCTCTTATTATTTCACTTAATTTGAGTTCAATTTTGTTATCCTTGATATTTTAGCTAATTAGATTGATACAAAAAATTGCGGATATTTGAAGTGAAACTTCTTTATCGGGGTTGGAAAAAAATTTAGTGAAACATTTTTTCGTTACGCGTGACATTTTTCCGTTACGCGCCATCTTTTTCTTATCCCTACGCGTGATTGACGTATTTCTGTAAAGTTGCATATAGTAAATTATTTTTTTGAAAAATAGGGTCATAAAGAAGTTTCAGTTCTTACGTGTGTACACTAGTACACGCACACATTTTTTATGCATCAATTACAATTTAAAAAGCCGGATTTGCGGCCGAATCTTATAACGGTGCATTTACATCAAACGAACATAGAGATAGAGCATTCTTTCGTGATCATTTAGTGTAAACGAAAACTCGTATTCAGTGTTGTTCAGTATTAGAACATTGCATAGAATCTTTTCAAATGCACTAAGAACAACGAAAGAATGCTCTACGCCTGTTAGAATGAGTTCGTTAAATGAGAATCGTTTGATGTAAATGCACCGTAATAAGCTTACAAACATTTCTTCTTGTGTACTTTTACGCATTATTTTAGAATTGTCTTTATTTAAGGGCCGATTTTTTCAATGCTTGGATAAAACTTATCCGTCCAATAAAGTATTACACGATAATATTAAAATATCACGTATTAAAATATAACTGTCAAATACGGGCAATTAGAATACGTTTTTAAAATGGTGCTTTTATACATTATTCGACGAATAAGTTTTATCCAAGCATTGAAAAATCGGCCCTAAAAAATGTTTATTTTCTATCTTACCATCATAATCCTTGCCATCTTTGTCCTTTACATACAAGCCTTGTTCGGTTGCATCTTCATGAAGGAAATACCCCGCTTCCCTCTTAATGTGGGGGTCAATAATGACCACCATTTTCCGTCCTTTGGCCGTGAGATTGGAGACCATTTCTGTGGGGGTCGAGAACTTTATCGGGTCCCATGTGAAATATCTGTAAATAACAATATATGTCAATGTTATGTCAATATATGTTAATATTTTTGAGTGTTTTATGGTATAAAAGTAAATTGAAATAAGTATTGGCAATCATTTGAGTATGGTATATAACATTATAAAGTGTGTATACTTATTATTTGTTAAAAACATAAATAAAAAAGATCGTATGATACGTGTCACAAGTGAAACTTATTTGTCAAGATTCAAAGATACCAAAATCGTCGCTTTACTCCATGACATGACGGTATTGCCATGACGCGACCTTGAAATTTTTCTCTCAACGCGTCTAAAGAAGTTTCACTTCAATAATTGTGTGGAACATTCCAAACATGATTCTGTATTTGAAAATTTATGGAACATTCCACAGAATATTAATAAAAATACTCACTTCTTGCCATCAGTATATTCAATATCCAGCCAAATAACATCAAGTGGAATATCGTGCTGATCGAAACCTTCGTCCACGGAACGAACGTCTGCTTCGTCGACATAGTTCCAACGCGATTGGTGGTATGATAGAGAGAATTTCTGGAATATTTTCATATGGTAAGTATATTTAATTGGGTAATATATAGTTCCAGACTGTTAGTATATTAAATTGGATACAATATATACAGGGTGTAATCGTTAAGTGTGCACAGGCGATTATTCCGTAACTATTGCAGATATCAAAAAACTTTATACTGATATGGAAGGCCTTTTACCTAACGAGTAAAATGACAATAATACAAAAATAAATCGGGAAATATCCAAAAAATTTACACCAAGCACTCCCATATATCCGATATCTGCAATAGTTACGGTATAATCGCCTGTGCACACTTAACGATTACACCCTGTATATATCTATACTAATATTATAAAGAGGAAAGGTTTGCATGTATGTATGGTTTTCACGCATAAACTACTGGACCGATTTTGATGAAATTTGGCACAGATAATGTTTAGACCCTGAGAAAGAACATAGGCTACCTTTTATTGCGAAATATGTACCAAGGGCGAAGTCACCGACCGCGGACCGCTAGTATAGAAATATTTTTAATCAATTAATGTACTGTGAAATAAAATAATATATAAAATAATGTTAATTGATCGACTGCACAGTAAAATTCTAAAACATTTTATCATCAATATGGAAGTGATTGTATATTTTTAACAATGCAGTTAGATATATTTTCGGATGGTTAAATTGTTATTTAGCATGTAATGCCCTTTTAAAATTACTTTTAGCTAGAAAACAGTGCACTTACATTATTAAAAAATTCTGAAAATCTAATAAATTGTAACGTAAGAATCTTTATTTTTATCTATATTTTGTATATGAGAAGCAATATAAAGATGTTTGATTTGAACTGCATTTTTCCTTTACTTATGTTCGACACTTGTACGGGGAATTTTACACACTTTCTAATACTTATCACAAAAGAAAACATCTACTAATATTATAAATGCGAAAGTTTGTGAGGATGTGTGTGTGTGTGTGTATTTGTTACTCTTTCACGCAAATACTACTGAACCGATTACAATGAAAGAAGATAGGTTTTATCCCGGAAATCCCACGGGAACGGGAACTATGCGGGTTTTTCTTTGAAAACGCGGGCTAAGCCGCGGGCGGAAAGCCAGTATTATATATATAAATTAATTAGTTATTTGGCTTCCTGGCCTTTGGTATATTATGCTCTGTCCTTTACCTGAAGGTTGCCTGGCAGAGATGGCTTAGAGCCATAAGGCCGCCATTTGTACATTTTGAATGGTTTTGTTGTACTTTTATTTTATATGGTCCGGGAGCCAGCAGCAGATTTTATGACCAAGTTCCTCTCAAGCGGTAATTAGTAAAATGCATCAAAGTATAGTATTATGAAGCCTCGTGAACGTCAGCTGGAGCTCGGTTGGGGGGAAGAGCGGTTGTAGCCTCCCGTATCAGCTGACGGTTTTTCCACGAAGATACAGCCAGCTGACATATATATTTATCCACAGTTACATATAAGCTATCATCAGGTAAATTTTTGTTTGAGAGGAAATAACGGAAAATAAATTTTTCTTTAAATTTAACTTTCATGTTCGAGACACCAGCTGACGTATAATACACCATGTTGTAACCAGCTGACTATTTTTTTTCGTTGAGATATTGGGTTAGCTACAATTTGACAAATTTTTAGCTGAGAGGAAATGAATGAATGAATGTATTTTTTTTCCTATGTGCGTGGGAGGCTACAACCGCTCACCCCCCCAACCGAGCGCCAGCTGACGTTCACGAGGCTTTATAATACTATACTCTCATGCGTCTGACGAATTATCTCTTGAGAGGAAATAGTTAACCAAATTTGCACCTGGCTCCCTAACCATAAGACTGTTGTACAATAAAAAGTAAATAAATAAATAAATATATAAGTATTTATTAACTCAAAAACTTACAGGTGGCAAAGGTGCAGGGCCTGTTAGAGCAGTGTATTGCCTAAACACATCAGTGGGCGTGTCTCCCATCATCACGAATAAATCCACTATACCGCTCTCGCTCATGAATCTGTAATTTTTTGTTAGTAAAAACTTTATTGAAGTGAAAACTTCTTTAGCGGCGTTGAGCACTTTTTCTGCAATGGGTATAAAATCTTGCGCGTCAGGACACGTGACCTGATCGAAAAAGCGTAAGACGGATACCATTCCAAAATTTCAAACATGATCAACGTTAATAATCAAGTTTTCACTTCTGCCGGCACTCCCCCAGTGCAACCCGTCTTTTTTTTATTTAGTTTTATTGTTGTGAAACATTAATCACAATTTGTACACCTTATAATGTTTTTGTTCCTACATTTGTAAGGCATTGTGATATTATATACTTAATACTTATATCTTAATTAGGGCCGATTTTACAATGCATGGATAAAACTTATCCGTCCAATAAAGTATTACACGATAATATTTAAATGTCACGTAAACTGTCAAAATATACAATTAGAGTACGTTTTTAAAATGGTAGTTTTATACATTATTCGACGAATAAGTTTTAACCATGGATTGAAAAATCAGCCCTTAGAGGTAAATTTTGTGTCTATGCAGGGAGTAATTTCGGGACCTTTGCAACTGATTTTAATTTTATTTTTGTAATAGAAACATTCATTATTTGTCATCCCCGGACAACCGGCGATACCATTTTTGTAAACGTGGGTAGTTTCCATACTTATGTAAAATGTAGACATTTTGGTAATGTACATAAGATAATGCTTATAACTTATTTCTTTTGTACAAATACGATATTTATTGTATTTTTTTTTACATTAAAAGTTCCCGAGATTAATTTTTCAAACAAACAATATTTATTACTATAGTTTATTATAAATTCTCACCTAGCATCAACCCGTCTGTTCTGCGAACCCGTGACCAAGCTAACAAGAGACGCAACCACTGTACCATCGGCGTAGTTGACAACATCAGTCCATGTTTCTGCTGAATTGTGCCAAAATACTCCTACCGTGCGTTTTGAACTGGAAAATGGATATATTTTATTGAGAAGAAAAATAAAATGTGTGTTAAAAGTTGTGAATATTGTACTTACTGTTTACTTTAAGTACAATATTCACGACGCAAAGTGTGTTTCGAACTTGGAAATAAGTAAAATTAATTAATTTTGGGATTAGAATTTAATATTGACAGATAAGCTAAACAAGAGCACAAAATGTAAAACGGTCTAAAATATGAACAAATAAATTATACAAAATACGTACAAAATAATATAATAATTACAAATCAAATATAAATTAATAAATAACATACCCATGAGCATACATAACCGGTATGGCTCCATATAACGCCATGCGACTATCTAACTCAAACTCGAAAACATCCAAATTGTACAATCTGTATGGTTCGCCAGATGTCGTTGTTTTCAAGTGGAAATTGTCTGTATGTTCCGGTATACCTATGGAAAGAGTTGATTTTGAGATGTATTCTACTAATATGTATTATAAATGAGAATGTTTGTACGTGAACAATAATGGTGTTGTTCTTTCATGCAAAAATTACCATTTAGCTTAATTGTTTAAATATATCTAGGTTAAAATATATAGTAAGCAGAACTACACACCTTACACGATAGTAAAAAAAACTTTCACGACAAAAATAAAACTATCCACTTTTTTTTCAAAAACCTTTTTATTATCCTGCATCTTATGATTAATGAAAACCTCAATATTTCCAAAACAGCAAAATGTACTAAAATTTTTAATTTTGATCTAGTTTTGATTAATATTACAAAAAGCTTCAAATTTTGATATGTTGTCTATTACTTGTTTTTCACCAAAAACACCAACATACCATAAACCTGGTCAGCATCAGGGAAACCAATATCGAGTGAAACAGCCTCATTGCCCCGCGGCTTGCTGTCGTGGTGAGATTTGAAATTCTCACTCCAGGCACCTTCGTCCTCCTGGAATAAAATTTTCTTATAGCGTTAAATATCGAATTTAATATTTGAAAAAAAAAAAATTCTACATCAGGTTGATTAGAAGATATCGATATTTTTATACTGATTTGAACATCATAATAAACGGGTACCGTTATAACCGCTATAATATAGCGAATACTTTATATATTATAGAGTTAAATAAATCCTTCAACAAATTTAATTCTATTTGTTATTAAATTTTAAATCCCTCAGGGTCAATTTCACCACTTTTTATTGCATGTTTTCATACCCAATTTGTCATTTAACTGACAGATAAGCTAAACAGAACATATCCAGAAGATGTATAGAAACTTTAGGTTATTCTATCTTTTATTTTAACTGTGTCAATTTGCTTTATTAAGAACATTCGTATTAACATGAAATCTTTTGACCCTAATCGTTAACATGTGACGTAACTTTGTAAACACGCGCTAATAAATTATCAATAACGTTGAACTCACGTAGCCAATTAATTAAGACCTATTAATCATATCTATAATGTATTTACTAACACTAATATAGTTATAAAACTATCATAAATATTAAAATTGTCAGTGGATATCTTTACATATTTTAAAACAAGTCCTTCGCCGAGCTTGTCCGTCTGTATGTGATAAAATCAAAACTATTGCGTCGATTTTCATTCTGATTTCACCAATGGATAGCGTGGTTCTCGAGGAACATTTCAGTGTATAATTTGTTTAGTTTTATAGAAAGCGGACGAAGCCACGGCCGCGAATCTACATGTTTGTTTATTCGTTTACTTGTAACGTCGCCGTCCGCGTCGTAGCCCTATTGTCAAATCCAATTGTAATAGATGTAATCCCAATTCATTTAATTTGAATTAAAACAGAACTGACATTTGAATTATAATTTTACAAGAACAAGCAGGAGATTTATTTATTTGGCATGTTCTATAGGTTAGTTCGGCGACACAATTATTATTATAGAATCGACCTAATTGCCTCGATCAATTCTACACAACGTATCGAATATGCTTAACGAATTTCAACCCTATATTGTGATTATAAGGGCCCTCTTTATATAGGAAATAGATAATTCACGGTGGGGGATCAGATTGACCGTCAATTTGTACCCTAGACCTTAGACCTAGAACTTGATAAGGTAACATCGAAATTTTGTACCATCTATGAGGGAATAATAAAATAAAAGCAAGCATAGGTACGAAATTCAGGCAATTGCCTGACTAGCATTGCGTTTATCGTTTACTAGCTGCGCTCCGCGGTTTCACACGCATGGCTCCGCTCCTGTTGGTCTTAGCATAATGAAAGCAAAGTCTATACTCTATAACCTTCCTCCATGAATGGGCTATCTAACATCGAAAAAATTTTGAATTTCGGACCAGTATTTCCTGAGATTAGCGCGTTCAAACAAACAAACAAAAAACTCTTCAGCTTTATAATATTTTAAGTATATAAGTATAGATTATACTATTTTAAGTATATAAGTATAGATTATACTAAAAATCGACTGTCTGTCGACAAGCAAAGTATGGTTGCATTGCAGTATGCACATGGGAAGCGATAAGCAGTAACGTCTATCAGTCACGTATTTAGATAAAGCCAAGATCAATGACATCTCACAGCTGAGATGATAATTTATTAGTGTTTACGAGGATGACTTATAAAAGCTATATTTTGTCTAGAAATTATTAAAATCTAACTAAATACTCGAGGAAGTAAAACTTCGTGTATAATATGACGCAGTATAAGTGCATAGATTGAATAATTATTTTATAAAAATTCTAATTTAATAATTTGCATGTTTTGGAGGTTTATGGAAATACCCCACTTATTTTATTAACGAACTAGCGGTCCGCCCCGGCTTCGCCCGTGGTACATATGAAAAATAGATGTTGGCCGATTCTCAGACTTACCCGATATGCACATAAAATTTCATGAGAATCGGTCCACCCGTTTCGAAGGAGTATGCAGACTAACATTGTGACACGAGAATTTTATATATAAGATAAGATAAGATTAAGAACTTAGAACAATAATTGTTCATTTTTCTTCAAACTTTTCCTATATCCTAAGGTTGCCTGGAAGATATCATTTCTTAGCGATAAGGCCGCCTATTTGTACCGCTCCATTGTTTGTGTATTATTTTTGTTTGATTTTGTTTTGTTTTGTGTGTGCAATAAGGTGTTTATTATTATTATTAGTAAGAACTAAAAAAATATTAAATGTCTACATTCAATTTTTTTGAATCAACACTTGATAATTTTTTTTCATTAAATTTTTTATAAAAACAAACTACACCTATGATTAATAAATATTATCAATTTGCTTTTGAAGAAGATATTTATAATCGTGAACGTTTATTCATTGTTCAAAAGAATAGTTGTTTATGTGCCTCTTACAAAGAAATTATTATAAATGAACTTAAGTTTTATCTGTATATTGAGTCATTGTATAAGTGTAGTTAACACTCTAAAAGTATGTAAATTGCATGTCATTATGCATTTTTATCTTTTCAAACTTCGCCCAAATATTTATTTATTTAACTAGACTTCTTTTTAGTGTTCATGATTTCTTTTTAATTCAATTTTCTAAACAAAAATCGTTAATATAATTAAGAATTAAGATGTATTATGTATTTTACTGATCAGGTAATAATTGCATACATTTATGCAATTTTTTACACAAACTTTTACGAATACAGTCTTTTAGCTTTTACCATCCCTAATAAAACATATACACAAAAACAGTAACCACAACCCATTAGTGCATAACGTTCGATAAATCGGACGTCAATAAAATCGTTATTTTAGGAGTATTATATATTTTACTCAAGATTTATCTTTTTAAAACAGTAGTTGAATATATTTTCAAACTCGGCAACACTGTTGTTATAAAATATATTAACGCGCATGCGTGACAGCTGTTAATTCGTAAAATGGCGGCACGCGGTCAAAATTCTTCGCGGCGAAGGTAAGATTATTTTGTGTTTTTATTATATTTTGTTTAGTGTTATGGGTGATAAATGGATATTTTGATTGCTAAACTATTCGACTATTTATTTTCAATGTAATTTGTACGTAGCCACTGTCATTTTGAATACTATGCTTGCGAATTTCGTACCGTCCGATTTATCGCACGCTATGCACGGTGGGCACTGCATGTCGTGTTTTGTTGAATTGTTACAGGTTACAAGTTCATGAAATATTATCTGCTTTGGAGTGTGAGGAGGTTGATGATTATACAGAAAATATAATTTACGTTGAGCCCTCCATCGAGAATGCCGATCAGGTCACTGACGAAGACAGTGACCGGATCAGATCGGATTTTCAGCCTAATTACAATGAGCAAACTTCCGCCTAACAGTGGCATAAAATTGTTTTTCAACAATTATTTTACGTCTTTGCGCCTGATGAGATACCTGAAAGAGCTTGGCTATTATGCTACAGGGACCTTGAGAGCTAATCGCACTGAGAACTGCCCGTTCAAAGACGTCAAAAAATTCAAGAAGGAGGAGCGAGGTTATTACTATTACCGACTAGCTGATGATGTCTTCGTATGCCGGTGGAATGATAAGAATGTTGTCACAGTAGCCACTAACTTTAAAAATCTAGAAATTACATCTGCAACCCGCTGGTAAAACGAAAAAAAAAGCTAAAGTGCAAGTCCCTCAGCCATCACTTATTTCAAATTACAATAAGTATATGGGTGGAGTAGACAAATGTGACCAGGCTGTTGCAAATTTAAGAACTCGAATGCGTATAAAGAAGTGGTGGTGGCCCATATTTGCATATTTAGTAGACTTTTCAGTAGTAAACGCCTGGTTACTTGCTCGGAAGAATGGCTGCACAAGAGACACTGAGTCCTTATTCGTTTTTAGACGTTTCATAGCAAGAAGCTTACTTTCGTCACATGGCACACCACCACATCAAGGTCGCAAGCCAGCCATTATGTACAATGAGGTACGACGGTAAAGATCATTGGCTGGTCCCAATAAGTACTGAACGTCGGTGTGCAAACCAATGTGGAGGAAAAAGTAAATTTCAGTGTCAGAAATGTGATGTAGGTCTTCACCCGAAATACCACATGGCATATCACATCGTACATTATAATACGTTTATCTTCTGTTGCTTTTTATAATAAATTTCTTCATAAAATCCGTACTTTTATTTCAACCTCTTTTGAACATCAATGTGTCCGCCATGCATAATGTCCGATTTATCGGACGGGCTATAAAATCTGAACTTTTGCATAAACTAAATGTTTTAGGTCGTTTAATCATTAAAGACACTCTAAAAGATGATATATTATAGTGATCATAATGAAAAAGGCGCTAATAAACTTTATGCACTAATGGGTTAACATGAGCATATAATGCGACCCAACTAAGAATAGCAACATCAATGGTATATGACTCAGATATAATTTGCGAAAATTTATTACCTTTTTGCATGAAAAATTAAAAAAAAAAACAAAGCGGGATTCGAATTTTTTCTATACTTTAATTCTGTTTCATTTATATAGCGTTTCAATGCTATTAAACAAACAAATTGAATCATTTTTGCATAGCATGATGCATGATGCATGAAGCATTAGCATGTCACTAAAACAAAAAAATGTATCGGAAAGCTTGTTTACACAAAGGAAGGCAATATTATTCTATGAACGATAAGACATCCTAAGGCGGCCACTGAAAATCAGTGATAACACACTGAGTGGTTGGCCTAATTATGGCATAAGTATATTTTTTAAGTTTCTTTTTTTAACTAAATTGTATCTTTTTTATGTGTCCATAATAAACTTATTTTCATTTCATTTCATTCTTACTTGGATCGCACAACAGAAAACAATGGACAAAAACAAGACACTCACGACTTCATTCCCTTCCTCATCATCAGATCGCCTCACTCTTAGCGGTTCCACAAATAGTTGAGCATTTTCATTCAACACTACAGCCGTTTCACCGTTCTTATCGAGGAACTCCAATTTCAGAGGCTCAGCGGTGATCACCACTTTGTGACCTTGCGAGTTCTTGAGTGTAAGCTTGCCAGCTTCGTTGGATAGTAGTTTCAATCTGGAATGAAGGATTTAGTTTAACAAGACAAGCCTTTCTAGTAGGGGAGCCCAGGATGCTAAATGTGGATTTACTCGAGCGTCACGGGAACCTATTAGAATTGGTAGATTAGACCATAGCGAGAAAAAAAGGTCCTATATATATAGGCTATGAAGAAAGGGTAAAAAATTAAAGTAATATTATTCGAGCGCGTCAGATTAATATATGGGGGGGTTAATTACAATATAAGAAGTCCCCATTTCGCTAATCTGACGATTCGAGCTCAACCTTAGGGAATTATGGATTATTCAAATTTTCCAGCGGGGCCCCTGAGCGCACCCACCAACCATAACTGCTCATATTGACTAGAGGTACTAATGAATAGCTAAGGTACCGTCCCTTATAGTAATCTGACGCGCTCGAGTAAATCCCAAAATCCCCTCTTGGGCTCCCCTACTATTCAGTTTATGCTATAGTAGTTATTAAATAAACTGAATCAAACCTAACCATAAACATCATATAAAATGACAATCTAACGGTTTCACATAGATAGATAATAATGAACCGAAAAATAATACGATAAATTAATCAATATGTTACTAATCACAATTTTTCGACAGATTACAATCTTACGGGAATCTATCCAGCTGTTTACAATTTACTGCGACATACACATTGAAACATACAAAATTCATATTTTTTACATGTGAATAATCAATACTAATATTATAAAGCTGAAGAGTTTGTTAGTTTGTTTGAACACGCTAATCTCAGGAACGATCCGATTTAAAAAAATCTTTCGGTGATAGATAGCCCATTTATAGAGGAAGGCTAAAGGCTATATATCATTACGCTAAGACCAACAGGAGCGGAGCCACGCGGGGGAAACCACGAAGCGCAGCTAGTTATTTTATAAAATTCATGGCAAGAGTTACGATAAAAGTTATTCTTGTGTTAAAAGCGCAAATAAATCCCCATAAACGATATACTTGTTTATTTTTATACCAAAGTACAATCCTATTGCTTTATAGCTTATTTACCACATTTGGATAACACCGCAGGTATAATTTTGTTAAACTAAGGTAAACTAAAACTAAACAAGTTATGGCATATATTCCTTATCTAGATTTCTATTTGCATCTGATAAATTATATTTTCCTTATAAAAAACTAGTAAAATGGAAAATTGGATGTAACTTTTTTGAAGTGAAACTTCTTTATCAGGGTTGGAAAAAAATTTAGTGTAACATTTTTTCGTTACGCGCGACATTTTTCCGTTACGCACCATCTTTTTTTTATCCCTACCACGCGTGATTCGACGTATTTCTGTAAAGTTGCATATATGTAGTAAATTTTTTTTAAAAATAAGGTCATAAAGAAGTTTCACTTCTTAAGTGTGTACACTAGTACACGCACTCATTTTTTACAAATATTAATTCGACAGGACAGAACGATATATGTACCTACAATCATACGCATAAACTTATGTTTTATGAGTGAACGGTATCAAACAAGGAAAAGAATAGAATGCTTAAAAATACTTTACCTGTCATAAATTTTTTAAAACCATGCTTATATTACAAAACATATCATCTTTAATATATTTATCACTAGCTTTCCGCCCGCGACTTCGCCTGCGTTTTCAAAGAAAAACCCGCATAGTTCCCGTTTCTGTGGATTTCCGGGATAAAACCTATCCTACGTATTCAAGTTACCCTCTATAAGTGTGCTAAATTTCATTGTAATAGGTTCAGTAGTATTTGCGTGAAAGAGTAACAAACATACACATACACATCCATCCTCTCAAACTTTCGAATTTATAATATTAGTTGGATAGGATAGTATATAAACTATGACATAATAACCCAATGAACTTACTCATCGCCCTTAGGCTCTCCGTTGAGAGCCAACTGCGTCCTGTATCTAGGATACAGGGGATCTGCTTCATCAATTTCCACTCTGAACGTACCATCGACTAACGCTGACAGCCTTAGTGCATAATGCCACTGCAACAAAAGTTTTATGATACTGTTATGATGATTTTGAATTAGTTTAACTGTTGTTTATATTTTATTGTTTTATTTTAAACAGGTATGATGAATGAGATGAATAATAAATAAGTTATATTTAGAAATATTAAGTTAGAAAACTAAATATTATGCATGTAATTGATACAGATACAATTATTTTAATTCATAAAAATCAAGGCAATATGATAAGATGCTAATTCTTAGGTTTATTGTAAACTCTGAATTAAAATTTGTATTTTTCAGTAGCAATTTCACTGACAATGGTCTAAATATTTTGACTAATATGAATAGAAAACAAACCTACCAAAAAATTATTATTTTGTCATCATGAATATTAATCCGTCAGTCCTCGGATCACAGACACAATAGAAAATCTATTGTGTCTCGGCCCGATCGGGCCGCTCGGTGGTCAATGGGTTAATATAATATGTACATACTAGTATTTGATAATATTTGTTTAAATTAATTATTCATTTTCTTATAATTATTGTCTCATTACATGGCCTTGAAAATACCCGATCTGTCTTTGTTTTATAAACACAAAGAAATTTTCTATAATTCTTACATTAGGTAATTATAAAAACTTACCAAGATATTTTTCTTCTCTCCTTCCGTATTTATGGTAACAATTTCAGCCGAAAGAACATTTCCATGCACAAATACACTATCTATATTTAGAGAATATTGCGATTTCTCTGGTTTTAAAGCTCGTAATTTTTTACAGAAACCTGATTGTTCACATGTTTTAAAATTGTTCCTATCCACCCCTAAAGTACTATTGATTGCCAATACAGCAATTAAAAACAGTTTCACAGCCTTCATTCTGCAAAATATACAGGTAAAAATAAACACTTTGCATTCATTTTTGAAGAAAAACACCGGTGTCACGAATACACCGCTACACAAAAATTAATTTTATTCAACTTACCTGGCCGAAACTGGATTGATGTACTAAATTTTCTTAGAGAATATTTAATTGGAATTTGTTTTTAAAAAACCATTTCAGCCGGTGCTTGATATTATATCAGTAAAATCGAGAAATAAACCGATGAAACGCACGCCTGCGTTACGTGGAGAAATTCCGTTTGACAAGTTCAGGAAGACATAAGCTTTAACTTTGTTGCCATCATTTATTTTTATTATATAACGGAGTTACAAAAAAAAAGATACCTGGACATATTAAATTATATGATTATTCACAATGATTATTAAATAAATAAATGAGTTTTGATATAAATTTATGTTATAAAAGGAAACTTGGAATTTCTTTCATAATTCTTCTCTAACAAATAAAACAGGTACTTACAGTGCGACACAAAAGAGATGAAAATAAATGAGGGCGCCACCGTCGCTCATATAGCAACACTGATACTGCGACGCAAGCGATCTTGATACTATAGAATAAAAATCTATATATAATATGTATAATCTAAAATAAATACCGCGATTTAAACCGTTATAATTGTTTCATTGTAGCAATAGTGTAAATTTAAGACAAAAATACATTAGTATTTTAATTGACCTACCTAGGTCAAATTTTACTTAAATGTATTTGGAATTAGTTATTTTATAAAAATCGGTCAAGTGTTTAGACTGCAGAGGCGCACATAGAATCAAACTTACAAACAAACAAGCATACATGCAGCTCAAACACATTATACTCTTTCTGGGTCCGTCGGGTAGGAAAAAAACAAGGCGATTTGAAAACTACATATTTTTATTTTTTTTTTGTAGATAAATTTTGTACATTAATATAATTCATCAAATCTAAATATTCTACTCCTTCAAAGGACTGATCATCACTCTGTTTCGAAGTACTGGCAAGAGGGTACGGGGCATCTTCAGTATCATCATTTGGTTCTTCAGCACTATAACAGCTATCTGAGTCATCTTCATTGCTCTCATCACCAACGTGAATAATAAATTTACTCACGACTACTATCATACCCAATGTAATCACGTAGCTGAGCCAATAATTTGCCAATTGTTGGCACTTCCTTTTTAACGGTGTAAAAAGAATGAATTTTTTGGCGTATTGCGCAGACGTCATCTAAAGTTTTTGATGGTCTATCTCTCCTATGTTTGGCTGGCGTTGAAAATTTGCCTTCATTTCTACTCCCTTCCTCTACTATCCTGCGTACTGTGCTTTCAGAAACCCCTATAACAAACGAATTAAGATGAATAAAATCAAATAGTACATTTAACATATTTTTATAGTAGCTTAAAATTAAAACTTCCTTTATTTTATTAATTTTTTTTTAATGTAGGAGGCCAGCATCCCTGCGCTACTCTAGTAAGTAGTTAGTAAGCTAAATCTAAAATATGATTTTTTTTCTTATGGTTTGATTGATTAATAGATAGCTGTATGAAAACAGTTATCACTATACTATATAGTAAAATCTAAACTAGGTACTTTATTTGAGGCTGGTTGGATTGGATATAACTTCTTGACTCAAATTGTGCTGGTCGCACTATAAAATCATCGAGATATATGTATAGAGGGGTTATTCCAAACAAAAACATTGCGCGCGGCCGATGTGGTGGGGTACGTGTGGAACGAGCGAGGCGTGGCTTCAAGTTCAAAGATTAAGCAATGCGTGCAGATGCGACACATTGTGCAATCTGTTTACTCGGTACTATCTGGTGGTACTGATACTAGGGAATTAATAAAACGATGATTTTATATTAAACTATGTATTTTAATTTCCTTTAAATAATATCAATTTAGTAAGCTTTTGTCGTTTTGTGTAGTAATCAATAGTTTTATCAGTTTTTGCTTCATGATGTAATCGAATTTTGGAGTATTGGTTTATAATAGCCCTAATTAAATGGATACGATGATTCAATGTTGATGGCGTTTACGTATAAGAAACTCACATTTTGAAAAATCTCACGTGAGATTCGAGGATGGGGGAGGGGTTGAATAAATTCTCACGACATCTCACCGGGGGGGGAGGGAGGTGCAGAAAATTTTAAAAAACACCTTACGTAATTTATGGATGCCCCCTTACTCGATCACAATTTTTGTAACTTTACTATAAACGGAACTACATTTAAAAATATACTTTATTTATTGAGTTATAAGGTTGCTTCCATTCTGTTTATTTACATTCTCAAAAACATCAATCGCCGCAGAGGTGGCTTGCGACAAAGGCGGCTTGTGTCAAAGGCCTCGGCGATATCATTTAAGAACATAATATTATGTACTTACTTTAGGCAAACTTGTAATAAGATCTATTTTACTTTCTTATTAGTCCATTTGACAAGGATATTGGGTAAGATACCTATTGGAATAATTTTATTATTATGTATGTAGTATGTACTAATTAAATCCGCGAATAAAAAAAATTTTTAGTCGTGAATATAGAAATTGGGTCGCATTTTTTTAATCCGCGAATAGTGAAAACACGAATAAAGGAAGCGCGATTAAAGAACTTTTACTGTATTAGTTTCTGTGAATGTGTTTATTTGTAATTGTTGTGCATAATAATTTATAAATCCTATTGGAACAACTGTTGATTAACCTTTTTTTAATAAATAAAAATAGGTAAATAAAGAAATATTACTTAATATAACCTACCGTTTTACTTTGCGTAGTCGGGTAAAAGTATAAATATTTAGGTACTACACCATGGTAATCTTTCCTAGTAGATATTGTATATACATAGTTAAAAAAATCCAGTTACATTTTTTTAACAGACTCATCGATAGTGTCACGTCTGTGCTGTTAGTCTATGAAAAATGGCGCGAAACGCAGAACGCGTGGTGATTTTTCGCAAAATGATAACAATATTAGTAAAATGCATGACTTACTCATAATAAGGAAACTTACTGGTGAAAAGTCACTCCTCGGGCTTTGTTTGTATTATGGGAACTGTTAAAACAATATCTAAGCAAACACGAAGGCATTTTGAACAGAGCAATAACACGTGTTGACGCGGCAAGCGGGGAGCACAGTCCGACACAGACTAAAGAGACTTGTGATTCTTACCTCTAGCTCGTGTTAAAGAGAGTGTAGTAGCGATCGCCTCTCTAGTACGTAGTACATTCTATCTCGATGTATAAAATCTAGTTTTTGTTTACATACAAATAACCTCAAATTAAATTGCGAAAACGTAATAATCGCCATACATACATACAATAAACACTCGTCACTAATGGAATATTCTATTTTACGTAGTACTGACCAAAAATAAATGGAATCTCACCGGTATATTCTGCTGTACGTTTGTAAACGTTTTCCAAATCAGTCAATAACTTTCCAGCTTGAAATTCGGACAAACACCGAATAAAAACTTTATACACGACATCACGGACACCGCTACGTTTAACCTTTTTCATGTTGTCTCCTTTTTTATTTAAATTTCTTGTTCTAAATAACAATTTTATCTCAATAATTCTCCACTTCACGAAAAAAACAACAAATTTTTATTCAACTTGACAGCTACATTGGCAATACAGGGTTGCCAGGTAATGAAAAACGAATTAGTTCCAAAATAATTAATTTCATCTCTTTTATGTCGTACTATACATATGGTAATATTGAGATATATTTATACGTCAATCATCAATGTCAGAAAAGTTACTGTCATTTTTAAATTCAGACGAAATTTCGTAAAATACAACAAAAACAAATGGGATTTTTTGCGAAAAGCTTCAACCGGCTTATCATTTCCACCTCGCAAAAACGTTATTTTTCCTCTGTTATTCACAAAATGACTTCGCAGTCGAAGTGGATGATTGAAAAGAATAGAATCTTAGCTCTACCAATAGAAGAGAAGAGGAAACTTTATAAATCAGGAGATTATGTTACCGTCCATCAAGTTGACCCCTGGTGCAGTTATGTTATCAAAAACAAAGACGTGGAAAACAAGAAACATACAGTTGATGATCTCAACGAGTTCCGTAAGATAAAAATAGACCCTGAGAAGAACAAGGCATTAGCCGAAAAAGTCTCTATATATAGAGGAGATATTACCAAGTTAGAGGTATGTATAAACTTAATTTTGAATAAGGTTAAATAAGTATAACATACTTTAATGATGACTAATACATACAATATCAAGTGTATCAATGAGGAAAACCTATATGTTTAATCTTATATTACTACTAGCTTCCGCCCACGACTTTGTACGTGCATCCCCGTTTTTCCCCGTTCCCGCAAGAATTTCGGGAAATCCTTTCTTAGCGGATGCTTACGTCCTAACATCTACCTGCATGCCAAATTTCAGCCCCATACGTCCAGTGGTTTGGGCTGTGCGTTGATAGATCACTATATCAGTCACCTTTGAGTTTTATATAATTATATAGATTTATAAATTTTAGGTAGACGCAATTGTGAATGCAGCAAATTCTCGTTTGAAAGCTGGAGGTGGTGTGGATGGAGCCATCCATAGAGCTGCAGGACCACTGCTTCAGGTACCAATAAAGTAGAATTAATATTTGTTTATTTTCACACTAGCTTACGCCCTCGGCTTTGCCCGCTTTGTCTAAAACCTAATAAATTATATATTAAAACTTTCCTCTTGAATCACTCTATTATTAACCGCAACAATCTGTGGGGTAGTTTAAAAGATTTAAGCATACATATGGATACAGGGACAGAGAAACCGACTTTGTTTTATACTATGTAGTTACATCCTAATTGATTTATGATACCACTTTTATTAATTTTTTCCACCAATCATAACTAAATTGCTAAAAAAATTGTACTTCAATGCTCCAAGCTTTCATTAAAATAATGCAAAATCACATTTATTCATTTAAATACACAGAAAACAGTTTATCAGAAACTTAAAGGAGGTGAATTTATTTACTATTGTCACCACAGATTGTCACTCTCTCTTCTGGATTTTATTAGACTAATATAAATCTATACTAATACTAGCGGTCCGCCCCGGCTTCGCCCGTGGTACATATTTACGTTTTCTCATAAGAACCATCCTCGTACTTCAAGGAATATAATAAAAAAAGAATTAGGGAAATCGGTTCAGCCGTTCTCGAGTTATGCGCTTACCAACACATTTTGCGATTCATTTTTTATATAAGAAGATTATAAAGAGGAAAGGTTTGTATGTATGTATGGTTTTCACGCATAAACTACTGGACCGATTTCAATGAATTTTAACACACATATAGAGGGTAACTTGGATTCACACATAGGCTAGGTTTTATCCCGGAAATCCCACGGGAACGGGAGATACGCAGGTTTTTCTTTGAAAACGCGGGCGAAGCCGTAGGCGGAAAGCTAGTTATTTCATAAAATGTGTTCGTAATTTCTATTTCACAGGAAGAGTGTAATTCAATTGGTGGCTGTAGTACGGGGGATGCTCAGATCACAGGAGGATATGATCTACCTGCAAAATGTAAGTTCAAGTTTCATTCATGTATTTGATTCAATTTTACTTTGTTTCAAAATTGAAATCAATTACATATTAAAATAACGATTATTGTGTATTAACTGTATCTATCTTAAAATTTTCAAAACAAATTAATTTATAAAGAAACAGATTCTGAACTGCTATACAAAATCACTTTATCCAATGATAAGAAATATCATAAAAACACAAATGCATTGAGTCTATAAAAAAGGTATGATATTCCTGATAAGAATGGTTATTGTTTATTTCAATGTATTTATAAGTACCTACCTATATTTGATGATAATTTCCTGCAATTGAACACACAAGGTCAAAACATTGAATAAGATATATGTACTAGCTGCGCTTCGCGGCGTGTACGCGCGTGGCTCCACTCCTGTTGGTCTTAGCGTAATGATATATAGCCAATAGCCTTCCTCGATAAATGAGCTATACACCGAAATAATTTTTCAAATCGGACCAGTAGTTCCTGAGATTAGCGCGTTCAAACAAACAAACTCTTCAGCTTTATAATATTTATAAGTATAGATTATAAAACACTGCATATTTAACTATTTTTATTTTCTAATCAATTGACACATAAAAATACGACAAGCCGTTGAGGCTCTTGCTTCTAGGACGTGCCAAAGAAATATACATTAGAATACATACACACAGACGCACTCAAAAATAATACCTTCTGTCACAGTAAAATTTGTTAAATCACAACAAAGTGTAAACGAAATATAAAACCTGTTTTAATTATTATTTTCAGACGTAATACACACAGTGGGCCCACAGAACGGCTCCGCATCGAATCTCCAATCGTGTTACGAGAAATGTTTTTCCCTCCAAAACCAGAATCGTATCACGTCCATAGCTTTTCCCTGTATCTCTACGGGTATATATGGCTTCCCCAATCGTCTAGCCGCTCATATAGCTCTAAGAACAACCAGAAAGTTTCTAGAAGAAAATGAAGATGTAGAGAGGGTTATATTCTGTACATTTATGCCGATCGACGTTGATATCTATGAAACGCTGATGCAAATGTATTTTCCAGTCCACGAATGGAATTATAATGATGGCGCTGCTGTGTCGGAGTAATTTTGAGGTTAGAATTTTGGAGGGAAATGTTTATGGTTGTTTTTTGATAGATTTAGGAGGTAAAACTACGTTTTGGACTTAAAGTTTGATTGGAGATTCAGTCTGATGTTGTATCGATAAATGATTGTTACATTTTACAGATTATAATAATTGTTCTAAATACTTTATTGAAGTATTTAATGTGTTTGAAAAGATTTTCTTGGTTGTGAACAATTGGCTGTAAATTAGATATAAATTTGTTTGTCCTAAGTCTTAAGTAAAGTGATAGTGTAAAACACATGACTGCAATAAATTTTATACAAATTTTGTACTTATTTTTTTTTATTTCAGCTCTGTACTTGATAAGCCTAAATTTGTCTTCATCACTACATAATATAAAACAAAGTCGCTTTCTCTGTCCCTGTGTATGCTTAAATCTTTAAAACTACGTAACGGATGCGGTTTTCTTTAAAAGGTTTAGTGATTCAAGAGGAAGGTCTTAGTATATAATTTATTATGTTTTAGACAAAGCGGGCGAAGCCGCGGACGGAAAGCTAGTAGATAATAAGACTAACTAAATAAAAATGTTACCCTTAACAAATAATTTGATTTATTAACATTCTTTACATTTCCTATATAAACTACAACACAACATATTATATTAACAATTAATTCATTAAAAACTAAATCAGTCTTTCTAACCGTTTCAATTCTTGTTTCTGCGATTTAAGTTTTTCGAAGTCTTGCAGTTGCGAACATTCCGGTACAGATGTTATATAATTATAACTTGAAAGTTGTTCTTCATACTTTTCTACGTTCTCTTTCATTTTCTTTATTCGCTTTTCTAACTTACTTTTAGCAGCTTCAATTAAACTATCCGCATCATTTCTAGGAATTTCGACGAACACCTCAGTTTTAGTATCTAATATAGAACTAATGTATTTTTTATCACTGTCTTTGTCAAACTTAACATCACTGCATTTGGTCAGATTTAAAACAATCTTTAAATTATGCATTATATCGTCAATCAATTTATTATTTTTACTTCTTATTACAATAGTTGGTCTTTCTTTGTTGGATATTCCGTAAAAACCTCTCAGTTCTCGCACTATACTAATAGTGTCTAGTAGATTTTCAACTTGCTTTTCTAATTCTTCATTTTTCCACGATTTGTAATCTGCCGTTTGTGGAAAGTCAAAATAATCTTTATCTAGGTCGTTATAATTGTGTATTATATTGTTTTCAAATGCGGGTATCTTGGGAATTATTTCGTGTGTCAAATAAATCATAAATGGCGATAAAGATCTTAGCGAACAATTCAAAACTGCTGATAGGGTATGTGCGTGTCCGTATCCAGTTTTAGGATTGCCATTATCGAAACCAGGTTTCGTAGCTTCCAAATAAACATCGCAGAATTCGTTATAAATAAATGTTCTCAACGCTTTAGTTGCTGTATGAAACTCATTTGTGTCCATCGAACTATTTACTTTCTCAACCATATCAGACAATCTACTTAGAATCCACTTATCAAAATACGTTAAATCATCGTGTGTAATTTCTTCATCAATTTCTTTGAGCTTCGCAAACGATAACTGCATGTATTTAATACTTTGCCAGATTTTGTTGCAAAACAATTTGTTCGCAAAACATTGATGAACGTCGAACGTAATGAAATTCGATTTCACGTCTTGAGACAGTAATGTAAAGCGTAGGGCGTCAACTCCACATTCAGGGATACCTTTTGTGTTGTAAAAATTAGATTTATGGTATGATAGTGCCCTTTTAAGTTCTTCTTTGGTAATAGCACCGTCTTTGTGCATTTGTACAGCTTTATCCTTAAGTTTATCCAGTGATATGCCATTTATGACATCAATTGGGTCGATAACATTGCCTCTGCTCTTCGACATTTTCGCTCCTTTACTATCGCAGATGACTCCGTGTAACAGAACATTGTTAAAGGGCAATTTATCAGTTAACTCTAAACCTAACATGACCATTCTGTGCACCCAAAAGCCGAGTATGTCATTTCCAGTAACCATTAGATTTAAAGGATAGAACTTTTTGTAATCTTGACTCTTTTGGTGTTCGGGCCAACCCAACGCGGCGAATGGATAAATACCCGAGGAAAACCAAGTATCTAGAACATCAGAGTCTCTTTTAACTGTAATATCGTCAGGTACAGTTCGCAAAAACTTAGATGCTTCTACTTTAGCGGTCGTTTCGTTTGTCGCGGCTATCCATACGAATTCTTTACCCACGCTACATTTATACGCGGGTATTTGGTGTCCCCACCACAACTGTCTTGATATACACCAATCTCTGCAGTCATTTGTCCAATGCTCCCATTGGGATTTGTACTTTTCTGGATCGATTTTCAAATGCCCATCTTCTACAACTTGTGCAGCTCTTTCGTTTAATAACGTACAAGATAGAAACCATTGTTCTTTGGGCAAATATTCAATAACATCGCCAGTTCGACTGCATATCGGTAATGTCATTTGATGAGGGTTAATAGCTCTAAGAAGACCTAAATCATCGAGTTCCTTTATCAAAACTTCGCGACAATCATATTTTCTCATAGAATTAAACTTTCCAGAGTTTTCCATTACACCATCTTCATTTATTACTTGCAATAGAGGTAAGTTGTGTCGTTTAGCAATGTCGTAATCTATTTTACTATGTGCAGGTGTTATTTTTACAGCGCCAGTACCGAAATTCATATCAACAAAGTCATCGAATATTATAGGTATTAACGTTTCTCTAATTGGGTGGACTAAATTTTTACCCTTAAGATGCTTGTACCTGAAATACAAAAGTATTACATATTATAAAGAAGGTGATACGGATATTTATCATAAAATTTATTGTTAAGCTGACCTAATTGTATTTGAATTTATTTCGTACATTGCTTTTTTCTCAAGATATTATTATATACTAGCTTCCGCCCGCGACTCCGTCCGCGCGGATGTCGGTCTTCGCGTGGATGGTCTCCATTTTGATTAACTCTGGCAATGACATCTTATAAATATCTATTGGACCCAAATACGGCTAGGCCTATAATAATACGCAACGTGTGTTCGCGGTTCTACAGAACAACGTCTATGGATAAAACTGAAAAATTAAGATTAATTTTTTTTCTACATATTTTTCCAGGATAAAAAGTATCCTATTTTACGCCCAGGATAATAAGGTATAATTACACCAAGTTTCATCGAAATCGAACCGTTAGTTTTCACGTGATGTCTTCACATACAGACAGACAGACAAAAAATTTTTTAATCACATAATATTTGGGTTTGGTATCGATCCAGTAACACCCCCTGCTATTTATTTTTTCAATATTTTCAATGTACAGAATTGACCCTTCTACAGATTTATTATATGTATAGATGTTTTAGTATAAAAAGTTTCATTAAATCAAGTCCAAATAAAATAAAAAATAATAGGCACTTCACTTATTATTTTTTTATACATTTACTGACACTTACCTATTATCCTCAGGATGCACAGCCACAGCAGAATCTCCCAACATCGATTCAGGGATTGTCGTCGACACTACTACCTCTTGATCACTGTCATACACTTTATACGCGAAATTGTATATCTGTCCAAACTTCACTGGCTTTGCATATGTTGGTAACTTTAGATCAGTCACTTCAGTCACCGCAACATTGTCCACCTCAATATCGGATACCGTTGATTTGAGTGTCGTACACCAATTGACTAGACCTTTCTTTCTATAGATTAAACCCTTTTGAAAAAGGTTTAAGAATGCAGTTGTGACCGCGTGTGATAGATTTTCGTCCATAGTAAAAACTTCGCGCGACCAGTCTAATGAGTAGCCGAGCATTTTTAATTGATCACAAATAGCATTGCCATGTTTTTCTTTCCATTTCCAAACTTCTTGTGTGAATTTTTCACGTCCTATTGTGTGGCGGTCTATGTTTTGATTGCTGCTCAGATATTTTTCAACTACCCTCTGTAAAAAAAATTTTTACACATACTATTTTTCAATAATATAAAATATTAACTAGTATATGAGCATTTTGTGAAATAGTTACTAAATTTATCATCATTACACCATATTTGTTGATCCATCCATCCATCCATCATTATACCATATACTAAATTTGTAAGCATTTCATATCGTAAATCAAATAAAAAGTGAAAGAACAATGAATATATACCATATGAAGTCTATAAATTTTAAGTTTAAGAGCGGCCAACCCGTCCATCTCTCCATACAAACGCTCTTACGTGATTATGGCGTTGTTTAGGATCTTTCTTTGATTTTTTTTCACTAAATGGTATCCTCTGAACTATACCTAGGTTTATAATAAAACGCGAACTCAAAATTTGGAAAAACAGATGCAGTATAAGCCTCCAAAAATCTGCTTTTTGCACGAATTTTATCTGAATTTCAGGCGTTTTTATTGTACTTATTAATTGTACCAGTAAAAAAATTATTTGGTTTTAAACCTTGCAAATGTAATGGAGATTCTAAATGTCAAACATTTTTTTAACAAACTTGTAAGGCTTACTAATAATCACGTTTTTCTTGAAACAAGTTTTATAAAATTTCCGCACACTATTTATCATTCAATGTTATCGCGCTCTCAACTGCTTGTTGCGTAGCGGTAAGAAGTATGCGGGGGACGAGCCGTGCAGGGTGAGACGCAGGAGTTGAAAGGCGTTCGGCTCGTTCTTCGGGAATTGTTAGTAGGTATTGAGTTTGTTGAATGTGCATTGGTACGTAAATTGTGCAGTTGCGTGTTATTTTTAGTGAATTCTGTTTTACTTACTAGGTACGAACGATTTTATTTTGCACACCGGACACTGATTTTGCTTTCGAAAGGATAATTGATTTATATTCTGAAACGAACCTGGCACTAGTGAATACGGACACCGATTTTCTTGTGATAAGGAAATAGACGGCGAGTTAACTTATTACCTACTAGCGGTCCGCCCCGGCTTCGCCCGTGGCATACAACATATTTACGTTTTCTCTACATAAGAACCATCCTCGTACTTCAAAGAATATAATAAAAAAAGAATTATCGAAATTGGTCCACCCGTTCACGCGTGATGCCGTGACAACGCGAAACGGGTTTCATTTTTATCTATACTAATATTATAAAGCTGAAGAGTTTGTTTGTTTGTTTGAACGCGCTAATCTCGGGAACTACTGGTCCGATTTGAAAAATTATTTCGGTGTTAGATAGCCCATTTATCGAGGAAGGTTATAGGCTATATACCTATCATCACGCTACGACCCACAGGAGTGAAGCCACGGGGGTGAAACCGCGCGGAGCAGCTATTCTTATATATAAAAATGAATCGCAAAATGTGTTGGTAAGCGCATAACTCGAGAACGGCTGAACCGATTTCGATAATTCTTTTTTTATTATATTCCTTGAAGTACGAGGATGGTTCTTATGTAGAGAAAACGTAAATATGTACCACGGGCGAAGCCGGGGCGGACCGCTAGTATTATATAAAAATGAAACCCGTTTCGCGTTGTCACGGCATCACGTGTGAACGGCTGAACCGATCTCGATAATTCTTTTTTTATTATATTCCTTGAAGTACGAGGATGGTTCTTATGTGGAGAAAACGTAAATATGTACCACGGGCGAAGCCGGGACAGACTGTTAGTATAATATATACGTATATAGACTTGTAATGTGAAAAACGAAACATCGTTTTGAAAAATGGGTAAGTCGATTTTTTCACATAATTATACAAGACCCAAGTAGGGACATATCACATAGCTAAATATAAATATACCAACTACTTACACAGTTACATACATTAGATAGTTATGTACCTATTAGCTTGCCTTCTATCTGTATCGTATTGTATGTGTGTGGGACAGATCACAGACACATTTTTCAAACAACAATAGATCGATGTTACCTAAAATACCTACTTATCTACTGATTTTTACAGATAACACTCAGCCAAATTACCGTAAAGGTAATAAAAAGCGTTTACGTCTCTCGGCTCGAAGGAACCTACTCTAAGTACTCACGCTTTTCTATTTCGAATTTTCTATTTTAGATTGTTGCAAACAGGACGCACGAAATTAATTTACATAAAATCTATCTTACTTTTTTTACAATATAAACATGTATATTGGTTTATATATACAAAAGAAAAAAAAAATATCTAACTGACGGACTACTTAGGTTTCTATTATTTTCTTTTCATGCCGTATAACATCATATTGTAACAGTATTAGGAAGGTAGGTACCTACCTATATATATTCACAGAAAACGACCGAAGATTGCACTATTACTTTATTACGTTAGATCAAACTACCTATATAGGTACATATAAGTATTATTGAGTACATTTCATGAGTTTTGTGAATATCACAAACCTACCTACACGTTAGAGCAGATTATTATTACACCGTTGCAAGGTTGATCTTATAAAGGTTCATATTAGGTGTTTTCGTAAATTTTAGTCCTTTTCGTTTTTAAAATTGTTCGTGTTGGTATATTATATAAAATTGCTGTACCTATGTGGGTACGAGCCACGAGGATATAGCTTATAGCGCAATAATGTTTGTAATGTTTGTAAAGTGGGGGCTTGTGTGGAGTCAAGGTTTTGTACAAATCGTACAAAATTGTGACGTCACATGTATATTGGTTTATATACAAAAGAAAAATAAAATTATCTTACTGACGGACTAATTAGGTTTCTATTATTTTCTTTTCATGCCGTATACATAAAAAGCTAAGCCAAGTGAAACTTGAGTGAATTTACAGCGAAGTGGCAGACTCTTTGTGGGGTACCTACCTACGCAGTTTTTTATTACAAATATTTTTCGAAAATCTGTCTGAATTTCTTTGTTCGTTCATGAGATAGGTACCTACTTGCATAAAATACGAAAAAGGTAATGTATGGTATGAATATTTTCCGTGTTGTAAAAATAGCTCACGTACGGTAAGTACCTCCAGTGCTAAAAATAAATAACAACAAATTATGTTGATAAGCTCCAGCATTTCAGAGTAATGTACCTACGAAAATATAGATAGCTAAATAACTATATTATATAGCGCGCGGACCGCGGTACGATATCCACTAAGCGCCCAAACAACCGGTCCAAAGAGCCCAAACATGAAACAGCGACCGATAGAACAATAGATCTATTGAGTCTCGTTTTACTGTTTACTCACGATCGATGGATCATTTTCATGAATGAATCATAAGCGGCAGACCGTGCTCGTACGCGACCGCGAGTGACCAGCCGCGGCCGCGGCGTAAGTTACCGAATGCTAACCTAGCGCTCAGGCGCTCTTTCTCTGTCTTTTCGCATTACCTCTTTATCTGACATTGCGCTGGATGAAACAACAAGCTTTTCGATCACGCTCGCGTTGACGATAGTGCCACTGGGAAGGGGCCTCTTAATATAGTATAACAACAACAAAAATGGTACACCATAGTGGATATCTAAAACCCACCTGTGTAGCGATACCAGCATGGTCAGTGCCTGGCAGCCACATTACATTATACCCCAAAGAGCGCTGCCTCCTCGCTATCACATCTTGGATGGTACTAGATAGTGCATGTCCTGAAAATAATATGATATGACAAACTTTTTCTATATCATAAGCGTGGAAAAATGAGACCAGCTGTTTTATTGGATATTTTCTGTTACAGTGTAACTTATAATAACAACTAGCTGTGCCCCCTGGTTTTACCCGCATTGCTCTGCTCCTATTGGCCTTAGTGTGATGATATATAATAACCTATAGCCTTCCTTGATAAATAGGCTATCTAATACCGAAACAAATTTTCAAATTGTATCAGTAATACCTGAGATTAGCGCGTTCAAACAAACTCTTCAGCTTTATAATATTAATTAATATAGTTAAACATTTTCAATAAGAACATATCGAATCTTTATATGTTGTTATATCAGTTGTTGTATTACATAAAAAATATGTATCTAAAATATTTACTTTACTAACCTAAATGAAGTTTTCCGGTCACGTTCGGCGGCGGTAGTACCATACTAAATACGGGTTTCTCATCATTTAATTTCCCTTGAAATAACTTTTCTTGAGTCCATTTGTTATATTTGTCTTTTTCTACTATTTCAGGTTTGTATGCGGTTGAAGGTAAATTTTCTTTCAAAATAATTTTAGTTGTACTTGATATAAACCGCCTTTGGCATGAGCAACTTCCCAAATAATATTTCCAAATCATAATGAAAACATTTACTCTGTAAGTTTTTGTTAGTATAATTAAAAATATCAACTACAAATTTGGGAATTGCCCTTTTGCACTTTCAAAACATTTCACGTTGACGCGGATGACACAAGTTTGAAGTTGACATAATCAAATAACTGATTTGACAGTTAATTCAGTGATGTACTATTAATTTAATTTATGCAAATTACATCTTAACTAAATACTACCTGGGTTACTACGTACACATTCCTTTTATTTAGAATTTATCCTTCAGTATACTTTCCCCGTATATTTCCAATAAATTGAACGCAACTAGCTAGTCTGACTTAAATAACAATAGATGTCATAATATATCCACTTGACAGTCCTTGTCACCGGCTACGACCGATTATAATTTGACATTTCACCTTGTATTTTGTAAATAAAAAAAGAGAAATTGAATTTTTGTGATAACTTTTCTTCATGTACATTTTTTGTCCCATTTAATTATCTCTAAGATACTCGGCGGCTACTGGCCATTCGTACATAGTATTGTTATCAGAATTCGTCGCCCCCGTTAAGTTTTATCTTCTTAATAAATTATCGTTGAAATAATAATCAACGTTATCAATCCGATAGATCCTAGTTCCGTTTCCTTGACCGTTTGTATCAAAGTCACATTATTTCTAACACAGAACGAAGCAAAAAATGTCGCTTATACGCTATTTGAACCCTTTTATGGTATTTAGAGATTTTATCAGTCGACCGGTCGAAAGTTTTGTTACCGATCAATATATTGGGTATAAGAGAAAAACTAATGATAGTATCACAAGCATAAAAGATCTGTTGTACAGAGCGGGAATAGTTTTAGTGTTTTTTTCGGCTATATTGTGGATTTCAGTGTTTATGTACATTATATTCTATTACACATACATGCCAAATGTAACCCATGTGAGGCCTGTTCATTTGCAATTCAAGTAAGTTAATGTTTACATGTTTTATGTGAAAACCTTGACAACATTAGAGTATCCAAATTGTTACATTCAACAAGTTTAATATACATCAATATTTTATCCTATTTGTCACAGACACAGACAATATAGATTGAGAAAGCTACATGTTTATCAAATTATACCTTTTGTTATAGCAGAATAAAAAGTATTTAAACAGTAGACTATAGTTGTGCGTTTAAATTCAATAATGGGTACAATTTTTTGTTATTATTGACACACATTTAACGGATTTTGTATTGAATCTTATATGTTTTAGATCATGCGAAGATCAGATGGGTCTATGTTCGTTTCCTTACGCCTACGTACAGCTGACAAAAGGCAGCTATGTATTAATGTCAGGCCAGCCATACAGGATCAAAATAGTGATGGACGTACCTGAATCGCCAAATAATAAGAACTTAGGTTTGTGTATTTTTATTAGTTCTTTAATGGAATTGTTTTAATTATCACTCACACCAAACATGTAATACAATAGAATTTTTGGGTTAAAATTCATTTTTGTAACTTTAGATAGGCACTATTTTTATCACTTGTTTTACTTTTAAAAACTCAAGTAAATTGACATGTCATAATAGAAATGAATGCAGTATCAAATGATAACTCCAAAGTAATATACAAATAAGTTATAACTTAGGTATTATAAAACCCACACTTAAGTTATATCAACATAGCAACAAAAATATTAACCATACAGGTGTGGTGACCCTGGCACACAAATGGTTTATTAATTTGATAACTCTGATCATAATATCATGCTATTAATTAATAATTAATCCACGATTTCATGAATAAAATAAGCAATATAAGTAATTTAATTATAATTTATTCTGTTTGCTTGAGAATTCATTAACTCAGTCTCGTATATGATCTAGATATATTTAATACATAGGTATATCTATTTGACTGTACTTTTCTAATGTCTTGCCTAAAATTTAATTGGTTGTGTCGCTAGAGCCTGCGTCTTTAATTGCATGTCAGTAAAACTAATATACCTGTTAATTTAAGTTATATACAGAGAAATTTGTTAAAAAACATTTGAAACAGAAACAACAAATAGTTTTCATTCATCTTTTCAATCTTTCTGTATGGCATTAGTAGGGTTCAGCTTGAACAAAATTTTTGTTTTATTAATTTTCAAATGTATGAAAATTGAAACATTTGAATTATTGCATTTTGAATTCTATATTTGCCTTTTATAAACAGAAAAATAAATGCATAAACTATGGAACTAATGTCTTTATTTCTTTTCAGGGATGTTTATGGTATGTTTACAAATGCGCGGGAAAGGCGGGACTTTAATATCGTCTTCTTGCAGATCAGCTATGCTCAGTTATAGGTACGTAAATAATTTATTTATTTGATACTTTGTTACGAATACATTTTTCTTGATATTTACAAAATAAATAATGGAACCTAGTAGAAGAGTAAAGAGATTCAAATTAAGTGTAGAAGTTTGGTTTAACTTTTCAACAAAATCGGAAATAAGAACTAAATTCCGAACTTATGCCCACAAATGCGTGAAAAAGTGGGATTTTTCTAAATACATATATTATACACTAGCTGCTCCCCGCGGTTTCACCCCCGTGGCTTCGCTCCTGTTGGTCATAGCGTGATGATATATAGCCTATAACCTTCCTCGATAAATGAGCTTTCTAACACCGAAAGAATTTTTTAAATCGGACCAGTAGTTCCCGAGATTAGCGCGTTCAAACAAACAAACAAACTCTTCAGCTTTATAATATTAGTATAGATTATAATTTTACAAAAAATGGCGGAGATCCCGATTCGTTTGGTGTAATAGGGGATTTACTGGACAATCCCACTGCCTCCTGCACTCGCACGTACCAAATTATCCGTCATTATTGGGGCACCCTGTTACATAATGTATATATTTTATTTTTTTATAAGGATTAATTATCCACCATAACTGGGACACCCTGTATGCGTTTTATTTATTCATAGATCAAGACTGCACTATTACATCCGCACGGCGGTGTATTCGCCTCTCTTCCTATCAGGATTAGAGGACGAGAGACAAGAACTGCAAGTGGAACTGTTTAGCCATTTCGAAGATGATCCTGTAAGTAAAATATGCATATACCCGCATTTGTTTAATATATACGTTAAGTTGAATATTCAAAGATTCTGTTTCTTAGAAAACTGGTTTATATAATATATGTGAATATATTTATTTTATTTCAATTAAATTTTAAATCGACATTATCCTACTAATATTATAAATGCGAAAGTTTGTGAGGATGTGTGTGTGTGTGTTTGTTACTCTTTCACGCAAATACTACTGAACCGATTACAATGAAATTTAGCACACATATAGAGGGTAACTTAGGATTAACACATAGGATAGGTTTCATCCCGGAAATCCCACGGGAACGGGAACTATGCGGGTTTTTCTTTACCGGAAGCCGCGGGCGGAAAGCTAGTTATTTCAATAAAAAAAATAATACTAAATTGCTTATAGATATCAAATCATAACTTGTATTTATACCATATTTCATATTATTTTGACAATTTGGTTTGATTAATTATTTTTTGGATTAATTGTGGATATCCGGATAATTTTCAATAATGTATGAATCCACTTGGACACTTTTTCGAAGAAAATTTTTGAAGTGAAACTTCTTTAGGCGTGTTGAGAGTAAAATTTTAAAGTCGTGTCATGGCAATACCGTCATGCCATAGAATAAGGCGACGATTTTTGAATCTTGCTAAAGAGGTTTCACTTCTGACACGTGTGATTGGTACATACGCTCTTTTTAAATTTCTTACAATTGGAGACTATTAGTAACGGTATTAAAGTATTATAATGATATTTACACACACCAGAACACACCAGTAACAGACGCGTACGTAGAGCTCCAATCCCGCTATGTACAAGTACACTCTTGTTCGCTACACATTGAAGCGCACTTCTCGGGGCTCCGCTACGCAATGTACTACTGGCCGAAGGCCTCCGCCCTCCTCGGTGAGAATGTTTAGTAAGGGGGCTTGTTTGTAATGCTAATTTAATTTAAGATCTACTAACATTGCTTAATTATCTTGCTTTAATGGTTTACTAGGGTAACTAAGTGCTTAGTGCTTGTCACTAATCTTAAGTCCCAATGTATACGGTGAGATAAGTGCATAGTAATAGTGTTGAGCAACACCAGAATATGCTCGATTCATTTGTATTTTGTACTATTCACCAATTAATAGTACGAGCGAACCGAGCATATTAGCGACCATATGACCACGAAGTGGTCTCTTGCTTACCTGTTGTCAACAACTCGACAAGTTGTACTGACAAGTTTTACCGACCAGTGAAAATGCTGGATCGAATGAATGGGCTACTTTTACTAGCTCCTATGTGTGAACGGTTACTTCTCACTTGTTAATATTAGGTCTTGTGACAAACACGAAGCCTTTAGAACTAAGCCCGTGTAAACCGACCATTATACACTATTTACGATCCTTCATTACTATCCTATTCTTTCCTATGCCAGCTTAACCTGCCTTATCTTCTCATTTCCTTTTTCTTCGTATTATATTGAATCCTATCATCTATCATTACTTACTATGCACGTGAATAATTCATTAGTTATCATTTAAAAAAAAATGAGGAATCGTTTTTACGAAGGTAAATTCATTACTAAATATTCATTCGCATCATCGCTTGTGCTGTGTGCACCATACTTTATCTTAATAGCTATTTTAACATGATCTGTTTTATTTTTTTCTAATTTTCATTTATCTCTCAATTGAAATCTGGCTTATTTGTTTATTGTTTTAAACTTCCTATGATTATACGCAAAATTTCGAAAAGAAATAGATATAAGTAAATTACTTTAGACCAGAATAAAACTATTTTCAATATTTTAGTGTTGTTAATTAGAATTTAGTTGTAATCTACAACTATCTTAATATTTCAGGTATATCCACAAATCTATTCTTTACATCACTCGTGTTTATATTGAGCTGGTATCACTTACAAGATGGCTTGCCTGAGTTTATTAAGGTAAGTTTATTTTATAAGTTTTCTTTAGATTTTTAGTTTTACACATAATATCGCGATAATACTTACAGGTAAATTAGCTTGGAGAAATTTTTGCATATGTAGTGGTGTGTATATTACTCAGATCTTAGAGCGCGTTTCCACTATATCGTTCTGGCCCATACAAAAATGTTTCGATATCCTAACATTACTATTTAATTTTATACTTATTCCTAGCAACACTTTTGTTTTCAATAAAAACAAGTTTTTATTTGAAAGAAAATGGTTTTGACTTTATAAAAAAAAATACATCATTCAATTTTACGTCCTTGAGCAAACGACAAGGCGACTACCGTGAAACAATAAAATATCGTGTCCATAATAATTTGTTTCATAATTAATATTTGACCATAATAATTACGAAACAAAACAAATAAATAAATCGTCACTTGATAGTGGAAAGTGGAAACACGCACAAAACCAGAATAAACCAGTTTACGCTGTCCGCAGGTGCCACGTGCAGTCGTTTGGTAGCGTTAGAACATAAAGCACATTTCATTCAAAAATTATAATTATTATGTACGTAGTTTAATTGATAAATTTTGTATTTGTTGATTGTTGTTATTATTTGTTATTATTGTTATAATATTTGTTGAAGTGAATTACATGTCCCGCAGCCGGAGGCCCCAAATGAAAACTCAGATGTACTTAAAAACTACATTTAATAGCTAAAATGAGACTTTTACACCCATGTCTGCACGATGCAGACCGGAGTTAAAGAATGAATTTATACAGTTTAATAATTATAAAGACGTAAGCTTGGATGCTAACTAAGGGAAATCGCATCCACATTCTATTCCCGTGCGAACGGCGTATTCAGCAGTTTTGTATGAAGGCAGGGCCATAACTAGTGTTTAATTTGTGTGTTGTAACTTTATATTGTTAATTCAATATGGCTCCAGTGTTAAAACATGGTCGAGGCAAGCCTTTGACTTCTCAAACTAAAGAATTAAACTTTAAATGTCGTTTCTTTTTCAGGTTAGTAAATTTTTCATTTTAGTAACATTGTTAATGTAAAAGTTATATGTATGTTAAATGAGCAAATATTCAAATAAAGTCTCATCTTTTTCAGAGGAGAAACACATATAGTTTAATTTAAAATCCCTTATATATACAGGGTTACTTGTAAAACACCGGCAACCTCGCAGGACAAGATAGCTAACATCATAAGTAACAACATTTCGACTTTTGATAATTTGTTAGATTTTATTTTCATACAAAAATAAATATTCATTTAATTTTCCGTCTGAATATTATAAACTCTACGCCTCCCAAAAATTACGTAAACAAAAAGCGAACGAGAGGGGGAAGGGGGCGTCGCGTCGTCCATCCGATAATTAATAGAACATAGACTTACAAATGTAAGGAGAGTACAATAAAAGTTTAAAAAATCATTTAAAAATAATTTATTGCGTTATGCCAAAAGTCGTAGAACAAATGTTGTTACTTATGATGTTAGCTATCTTGTCCTGCGAGGTTGCTGGTGTTTTACAAGTAACCCTGTATAAAATAAAAACTAAAAATAAAATGTTGTTTTATTTTATTTGCTGACCATACACTACTACAAACGCAAAAATTTCTCCAAGCTAATTTACCTGTACATAGTTGAAGTGCAACGACTTTAGGCGCGTTAAGAGTATAATTTCAAAGTCGCGTCATGGCACTACCGTCATGTCATGGAGTAAGGCGACGATATTGGTTTCTTTGAATCTTACCAAAGAAGTTTCACTTCTGACACGCTCTTTTTTATGTATTTTAATTATTTTTATTAAAAATTAAGTTTGTTTCTTTTCAATCCTGTGTTAATTTGGGGACACCCTGTATATTATACCATTTACAGATCATCGAAAAAACTATTTAAGTTTTAGTTAAATTGAATATTGATAATAATAATTGCAGAAAAACTTCAAGAAGGAAATAAAAAGCGAGCCAGACGATGAAAAGAAGCCAATTGGCAAGATTAAGCTTGAAAGAGAAGGTAAGTTAGAAGTTATATTATGTTTTAGTTCCATTGTGTTAATTTGCCTGTTTTTACATAAGGAAAGATCAATTGATTTTAGATTTTAATAGATAAAAGTAAGTGTGGTTGAAATTTACTTTAATTTATTTCTTTATTTACTGTAAGTATTAATTTTCATTCTTTTAATAAATTGCATATATTAATTCTCTCAACATAAAAAATAATCATTTTATATACTACTAGCGGTCCGCTCCGGCTTCGCTCGTGGTATATATTTCGCAATAAAAGGTAGCCTATGTTCTTTCTCAGGGTCTAAAGATTATCTGTGCGAAATTTCATCAAAATTGGTCCAGTAGGTTATGCGTGAAAACCATACATTACATACATACAAACCTTTCCTTTTTATAATATTAGTATAGACTTACAGGTATGTCGCGGTTAAAAGCTAGAATAATATCTTATATATAAAATTCTCGTGTCACAATGTTAGTCTGCATACTCCTCCGAAACGGGTGGACCGATTCTCATGAAATTTTCTGTGCATATCGGGTAAGTCTGAGAA